>JAECUM010027386.1:0-40948 GCA_016617855.1 Megalonaias nervosa | reverse complement strand
TTACATTTTTTCAGGTACATGCATCATTTTCTTCTGCTAACTGACCTGGTTGCTTATAACACGGTTCAGTCTATAACACGGTCCAGTTCTATGGCTCCCAACTACTGTGTTATAGTGGGGTCACACTGTATCTGCCAGCACATTATATGACAGTAGTCTCCAACAGTTGAAACACCTTTTCTGCAGAAATTACATCTTGGAAATATTGCAACAGGTAGATACAGTGTATTGTATATAACAGCAAACCTGGGTCTGCACTGGTTGAAACACCTTGAGTTTTTCTTCGGAGTAATCAGTAATGGTAGATTGGGGTCTATGTTTTTTGCAGTTGAACCTGACTTACGAGTATATATGGTAGCAAATAATGTCCATGTGCTTGCAATGGCTGCTTTTGTAATATTTCTGTGGTGTTTTTCTATTCATTGGCGGAAAAGCTAAAGCATGTACAGATTTGGGGTTTGTATTATAGGGCTAAATTTATTTATTTCAGGTGCTATGGTATTTTGTATAAGTTTTAGAAGAGAAGATATATTTGTGTTTAAATTTTGTAAATTCTCTCCATAAATTTAATAATAGTTTGTCTATGATAGACTAGTAGCTCTTTAGTCACTGTTAAATTCAGAGGTTAAAATCCTGGGTGAATACAGTATTATCAGCAACCACTCCAAGGCAATGGTGTCAAGTTACAGTGCTAGCTGAGAAAGTGAAACAAAGAAGCGAGTAGGACAGTTGGATTATGTGTTTGTAAAGCTAATTAAAATCAATTGTAGCAAGTTTGCCTTAATATTTAAACACTAAAAATTAGTGACCAGTTGTAGGGAAATTTGAATCTCTTTTGGTAGGTATAAAAGTGCTTAAAATAGAGTTAAGTAGTTATAGTTTAATTTTGAATTAATTGGCTCATAAGGATAAAGTTTACAAGTAATTTCCTACTTAATATGATATTTTTGAAAATTCTAAAATACAGTATCAATGGGAAAAGAGTGTGTATGGAGAGTAGATATATGACTTTACTTTGGATTACATAATTTAGATTTTGTGCATTTTGATATGTAGATTAGAGTTAGATAAAGGGTCTGCACCTAACACAATCAGACCAGAAGTTTAGTTAGGAAAGGTCTTCAGGGAATGCTCTTTGTGAAGTCAGTTAGGATTGTTTTTAAGCCAGGTCAAACATAGTGCAAGGGAGTCAGCATGAAGAACTAGAGGTATCAGAATTCCATTAAATGTAGTAAAGAAAAACCCTCTTGCTTGTGACTAATTACCCATATATTTTTTTGAAAATTCTAACGTACAGTATCAGTGGGAAAAGTGTGTATGGAGAGTAAATATATGACTTTACATAATTTAGATTTTGTGCTTTTAAGCCAGGTCAAATATAGTGTGTTGTCAAAAGACTTGCCACTACAAAGTTCATTTGCCCTTCTCTGGACAAGGGAAGGCTTTGGGGTTTTTGGGGGGTATTTTTTTTTTTTTTTTGGACGGACAAGCGAAGGCAAACACCTGGGTGGAATCCTTCAAACAACAAGCCTGTGTTGTCAAAAGATTTTCCACTACAAAGTCCTTTTGCTCTTTTCCAGACAAGCCAAGGCCCATTTAGTTTTTTTTGTTTTTTTTCTTCTCTACTCCATGGGGCACTTCCTTTGGATATTGAAGACCTCTTTCAATGAAAGCTCTATCCACACAAATTCAAACAAGATCCTTTGGCTCCACCATCAAAATTAACACCTATCCTTAGCAATGCATGACACTAACAAACATGGGAAGGCTTACACCCAGCTGATTGGTCCTATTTAAAATGAAAAAGTACACTCTGTACCCAAAATCCCAGCTACTATAATTAAAAGTAATGAAATTCTAAGACTCATAAATTAGGACAATTGCACAGGTGACTTACACAATATTGGTGATAGGGTTGACCACTAGTACAACTGGACTAAATTTGACCAGTCAAGTGCGGCCTGGTGTCTCAATGCTTAAATTAATTGGACGGTCCTGGGGTGCGCTTTGCCCCTCCCCCCATGCATGGGGTGGCTGGTTGTGGGAGTGTGGTGGTGCCCTGTGTGTTGTTTCATGGCGCCCTTCTGGGTCCGTCTCCGCCTTTTCCTCCACTGGACATATAAGCAAGAAGTGCGACCATCGCACATAAACGCCGGATTGTAGTGGCACCGTTCCTACAATCCTGACCAATTAAAAATCTCGACTATCAAGAATTAACCAGTCGCAAAAGCTCTGAGTAAGCCTATGCGACTTAAATCCTTTGATTGATTGTGCAAGGGTGTCAGCATGAAGAACTAGAAGTATCAGAGTTACATTAAATATAGAAAAGAAAAACCCTCTTGCTTGTGATTAATTCCCCATAGCGCAGTTCCATCAAAGAGGCTCTACTACAGTTTGTATTATTCATAGTTGATAGCACATTAAACATTTAGGAAATATGGTACATTAAACTGTACCATTATTTCTAGCATACTATGATTTAATCAGGGAGTTATCTTAAAGGGACAGTTTAATTAGAGTGATATTTTAAAGGACTATTTAGTTAGAGCAATATCTTAAAGGGACTGTTTAAGAGTAATATTTTAAAGGAACTGTTTAATCAGAGTAATATTATAAAGGGACTGTTTTAGTCAGAGTAATATTTTAAAGAGACTGTAGTCATAGTAATATTTTAAGGGACTGTTTTAGTCAGAGTAATATTTTAAACAGACTAGTCATAGTAATATTTTAAGGGACTGTTTATCAAGAGTAATATTTTAAAGGGTCTGTTTTTGTCAGGGTAATATTTTAAGGGACTGTTTAGTCAGTAATATTTTAAAGGGACTGTTTTAGTCAGATTAATGTTTTAAAGGGACTGTTTTTGTCAGAGTAATATTTTAAAGGGACTATTTTAAGTCTAATATTTTAAAGGGACTGTTTTAGACAGTAATATTTTAAAGGGACTGTTTTAAGTCTAATAGTTTAAAGGGACCATTTTAGACAGTAATATTTTAAAGAGGCTGTTTAATCAGTAATATCTAAAAGGTATTATTTAATCAGAACAGTATTTTAAAGGGACTGTTTAATCAAGGCAATATCTTAAGGGGACTGTTTAATCAGAACATTATATTCAAGGGACTGCTTAATCAGTTCAGTATCTTAAAGGGCTGGCTTAATCAGAGATGTCATGAAGTTACCATTTAATCAGTGAGATGTCTTGAATGGAAACTGTTTATAAAATCTTAAAGAATTTTGACTTGGAAAGTTCAATTAAAAACATGTTTGCCTTTGCATAGCTTCAATAAAGTGATGAATTTTCTTTTGCACATCAATCATTATATCATAATGTGAATCTGTGCTGAAAGATTAAAAATTTGCTTGTTTACATAAAAAATGTAACTAACATTAGTCGTTAGTCTCGACTTGTAGATGATGAATCCAGTGAATCTGGACAGAAATGATCCAGACTGATATGCAGCACGTGCATCTTTGAGATCAGTTGGGTTAAGCATTCACCTGTATTGTAAATATGATCTGTGTTATTGTTACTACCAGGTAGAGGAATGTACGTGATGTTCAGTTTACATCTGTCTTCTCCAGGTAATAAAATCTCTATATGCATCTGCTTACAGGTAAATGATAATATATTTTGTTTTCAGGGATACACTTGAAGGTTTAATTCTTGATGATTGTGACCAGAGCAACGATGCATGCACTAACATTTACATTTAGACATAGTCGAGACAAACGTTGGTTAAATTTTCATACCTCTTTAAGAATAAAAATTTGATATGATTCATATTACAGTTGTGTAAATTAACACAAATCTCACAACTGTTTATAATGCAGTGAAAGAGGGGTCATTTTTTTATGTACACCACTCCTGCACAATAACTTGCACTCTGACAACTCATGAACCTGCTTGTAATGTAAGGGTAGGTGTGGATTCCATTAATGCCACAAGAATTGACTTTTATTTGTTGATTGTCTAGTAAATCATGGTCAAAATTGTTACACAAAACCCTGACATATTGCTTGTTTTACCATCAAAATGGCAACTATTTTCTGGACACTTGAATCAACATCATTAAATTCTCAACTTATAAGTCCTATATTTTGTGTTATTTTCTATATAAAAAAAAAATAAATTCCCAGGACACTGCAAATAACAATGTTTGATACCACAGTTATATTAGGGACCAACAATTTATATTTCTGAGCAGTGGCCTGGGATTTTTTTATTTTTTTATCTTTTTGACATTTCTGACTCTCATAGAGCTGGAAAAATATCTTACTCGCATTTAAAGCAAAGTAATATGATATTATATCCATTAAATTTAGCGGAAATTTTTTTCTTGATATTAAAGAAACAAGGTATCTTTTCTCAAAAGAAAATCAGCCCACACCCCATTTAAATGGCCAGTATCCGAAAGTAGATGATTGATATGTGTATCTTAACTGTTGAATAATTGTCATCTCAAAACCACCTTGTGGGATTATTATGCTGACACTGTAGCTGCTACCCTCTAAAAGACATTTGTGCTGACATTTACAAAGCTTGTAGATAAAGATAGAATGTGTCAACACTGAAACCTACAATTTACTAGCTAATGTATTCATATATAATAGACAGGGAAACTTTGAGTGGGATACTAACACTAGGGGGCAAGATATTTATCAGAGAAAGTCAGTAAACTAAAAACACACTGACTCGACAGCAACCAAGAAAATATTTAGCAGACTTGTTAAATTATATAAAATTCAACCAAGAAAATATTTAGCAGACTTGTTAAATTACATAAAATTCAAAAAGAAAACAACTGTTCTACCGAAAATCTAAGGATAATTCTTGGTCTTACAAAGGAATACATGTACTTAATGCATTAACATATGCTGGTAAATAACAAAGAAAAAAAGAAAAATTTTTTCTTCTTTTTTTTAATCCAAAATATGTCCAGCTGTTGGATTTGGCCTGAATATCTTTCACAACATCCCACTGTGCCATGATGTTGGGATATTTGACATGTGTCAAACATGTGATGAAAGGTTCATTAATGTAATTATTTATGTAATATTCAGAATTAATTTGTGACAATTTATGTAACTGATTTTGTGTTTTTTTTTAAATTGTAATTATTATATCATGAAAAATGAAAGCATGTTTCTAATATCATTAAATTTGTAACAAGAGTATTTGAGAATTTCCATACATTCCTTACTGATGGAAAATACCAAAGTACACTGTACCAGTATAGTGGAAAAGACCGTGGAATAAATACTGTTGTAAACTGCTATATGGGTAATACCACACACCTCTGATACCAACTGAGCTACTGCAGTTGATATTTCAAAAAGAACTAAAACAAGCAATTGCATTGTATAATGTTGATTACGTTTTGAGCTATGACATTTTAGAAATGTATATTTGACCCCTGGATAATATGCCATGACTTGTCATATTTGTTTGTCTAGCTTTATTGTATTGCATTTTATGACCATATGTCATGAGTTTTGTAAGTAATTCACGTCTTTTTATGTCACAGTAAGATTTTAAGTTTATGTGTGAGCAGATTCCATACTTATTGTAAATATGATATGTAGACATTTCCTTGACTTTTATGCATGTCATCTTGACTATTTACTTATTACTGTAAACAAATGATGTAAAAGAGAAAATAGCAGATTTTTTGCCTATGGCACATGACATTTGTTGGTTATTAAATACATCATCTTAACCGAGAAAGTATGAACTCTGATTTGACTGGAATGGCAGAAATTGTTTTGGATATGTTTCCTTATCAGAGATGAGACAGGAAAATTCTGAATGGTTATACCTTAAATTGAATATCTAAATATATTAGCAACCATTAGGATTCAAGAATTGAAGACAAATTTTTTACTTCATCTGTCTACATCAGTTGGACTCAAACTGATTGTACAAACTATTGCTGCATTTCTTTGGCAAGCGAGAGGAATTTGCATTAGAATCTGTCAGATACGATTATTCATCCATCAAGTTAGTATGACATTTTTCTTGCAGTACCGGTACTTGGAATCAAACAATGATACTGGATGATGCATGTAATTTTGTTATGATCAGAATCAATCCTCAGATAATTCGAGGTTTATGGTTGTTGATGCATACTGTTTTATTATTGCAATCAAATTATATTGCAGTTAATACCATATATGGAAATATCAGTTTGACACCTGACCATTTCTGCTTTAATATTGTAAAATATGTAAAAGAATGAGATTCCAAGAAGCTACTGTATATATATATATATATATATATATATATATATATATATATATATATATATAATATATGCTTTTAAGTTGGGTCAAACTGCACAGATGTAGATACACAATGTGCTTGCAGATCTGGGTCTCTGCAGTGGGTTTTTTGTGGGGGAGTAATTGTGAAACAAACAGCATGGACCCAGATCTGTCAGATCTTTATGCGATTGCAGATCAGGATCTGTGTTGTTTGCAGTTGGACTTATAAGTGAGTACAGGTTTATATGGTACCTCATAAATCTGCAAACAGAATAAGCCCAGTAAGATTAGATCTTTGAGAAAAAAACTCGTACTATACTAGAGAGAACAAAGGAAATTTTTATTTTCCCTTTTTCCATCTTATCCTTGCATGTTTTAAAAACTTTTGTGATACTTTACATACTTTGCATGTAAGTAGGGTCTAACTTTGAACTACATAGACTCATTTCTGCTTGTGCATAATTCACTGGCAGATCAAGGTGTTTCTTAGTGTGTTCGCCTGATTAATCCTCACAAACTGCATAAATCCAGATTTACTGGTGCATTCTGGGTCTATGCATTTTGCAGTTGGATGCAATTTTTATGAGAATATATGGTAATTTAAATTTAATTTTTTTTCCTGAAGAAGTGGTAATTTCAATTTGGCATTAATCAGAAGTAGATCTGATTGTATCTTTATGAGCTGTGGCAAAGATTAAGAAGCAAGGAAGAAGGCTTTTAGATCCAATGACGAAATCAGCCATATTTTTCCTAAAACAGTCATGTTTGAAAGGGAATTTTCAACGATATATGTTGATGATTGCATTTGTTGGTACTAATAGGAAGGAAAAAAGATTGCAGATAAATATTTTAGTATTGACAAAACATGAACAACTGAAAAGTACAATACAAACTTTGCAGTTCTCATGGGTCAGTGGTTCTTTCCGGGGTTTTCCAAGGTTCTTCCTCCACCATTGATACTGGCCACCATGTATAGCTTATCTTGTGCTAAAAAATGGCATTAAACCCTACAACAACAACAACAAACTTTGCAGCAATAAATTTTGTTGCTTAATTAAGGTTTAATGACAAAGTGTCTATTTTCATGTCTTTATAAACTACAGAAATAAATGTTCATACATGTACAGGCCTTGGTTTGCTGTTAGTATTGGATCCCAACATGCACTTTACATATCCTACAATGAATATATTTTGAAGTATTGGAAGCCATATTGGATAATTTATGTAGGACTGATTACAGCGTTAGTGTCCCCCCCCCCCAATAAAGTGTTGGAGGAGAGCGAAAAATATAAGCATGCTGATTGACTTGTTCATTAATATGAAACAAATTGTACACCAAGCTATTAAGATGTATCCTACAGGCTAGACCTGCATTTCTTACAGTCGATCATTGTGGTATTTTGTATAAGCTTGCCAGGAGGCAGAGCATGATGCTGTCCATCCATCTGTTACCAATTTCATTTCTGCACACTATTTTTAGTTCTCCAGCATCTACAGTTGCTAAACTTTTGTTGATGGCCTGCACTTGGGATAATGAGGAAATCTATGGATTGTGGTCTCGAATGCTTTCAGAGTCACTGTGATTGAAAGAAGGAAAATGGTTTCTGCACAATAACTCCAGTTTACAACCATCTACTGTTGCTAAACTTTGTGGATGGCTGGCACTTGGGGTAAGGAGGAAACCTATCGGATTTACATTCGATGCTGTCAAGGTAACTGTGATGGAAAGATGGAAAAAGGTTTCTCCAGTTCTTCACCAGTTGCAGTTACAAAACCTTTAGATAACTTATAATTGAAAGAGAACTTGTTTTGTATTTTGAGGGATGACAATTTGTCAAGACCAAAACCTCAGAAGATTAAAATCTCAAAACTTAATTAGTTTCTGGTTCCAAATTTCCATTATTTTAATAAAGTCAAATCACTAAACCGAAAACCTGAAATGGCACAATTTTTAAGATTATTCCTGAGGGTTTTTGGTTCAGTATACAGTGTATATGATTCAGTTTTGAGGGCTTTTGGTGCAGTTTTTAGTGATATGGTTAAGTCCTCACGGGCTTTTGGTTCAGTATACAATGCATATGATTCAGTCCTGAGGGTTTTGGTTCAATGTACAGTGTATATGGTTTAGTCCTGAGCTTTTGGCTCAGCATGCAGTGTGTATGATTCAGTCCTGAGCTATTAGTTCAGTGTATATAGTGTATATAGTCCTGAGGGTTTTTGGTTCAGTATGTATAGTCATGAATTTATTGAAGATTTTGCTTTTTCTCACCTCAAGATTTACAGGCTTTTTTAAATAGATAACATTTTTCATAGTCCAGTTTTTTTCAGCATATGTCGGTATGTCCACTGAGGATGATCCCTTTTGAAATGTTAGAATACTTAATTTATTTTAAAGCAATATTTTTAATAGCTACAGATCCAAGGATTGCAAAATCACCCAAAAAAATCATTGATTGGTCACATTCTTCCACTAGTCTTTTGTTAAAAATTTATCCCAGGCATGGGTCATTACATGTGAGTAAGTACCGTGTCACTAATTGCCTTTAAAATAAAATTTAAAACATAGTCAAATAAGTATTTAAAAATTCATGAAAAAAAGAAACATTTGAGAAAAGTCCACAGGTTGAAGATTAACGACTTCTTTTAAAATGCATAGAGAAATGTTATTTTGGTGAGTGAATGTTTTCTGTATGACAGTTATTGAGATCATGTAAAGTTTTGGGAACTGAAGGTATGCACAGCTAATTTACAGCAGGTCATAAAATCACTGAAGATTTTCCAAGGTCTTGTATATATGTTGTTGACTTTCATAGGACTGTTTTTGCAGTGAGTAAAAGTGTATAAAATGAAACTGAAATTGCAACAAAGTCATTTACTTCCATCGCTGTCCAGAGCTTATAGTGCTAAGAGTGTTGTCTTGGTAAATAAATGATATAATTAATATTGGTATCATTATGTAATAATTATGTCAGTTTCAGCTCTGCATTTAAGTTTATTTAAATGTACTTTCATGCACCAGTATGAAGAAAATATTTCTAAAAATCCATACATGAATATAATATCCCTCACAATTAATTTCCCATTATCTCCAACACAATTATTAATATAAACACTATTACATCAATAATAAATCCATTGATTCAAGATCAACAACTGCATGGATGTTTCTGTTCCATCATGTCCTTTTGATTATGTGTGAAAATGTCCAATTGTTCATTATTGTAACATTATCCTGTTCCACTGTTCTGTGTTGTAATGACCACCCATCATTATTAATATATAAATTTTCTGGTGAAATCTCTGCTCAGGTGGATAGCTTTGTATTGAAACAAATAAAATTTTGACATGATGAATGCAAACTGTGATATGAATACATCTTCATGGGAAGTTGGTCAATGACAGTGTTAGAGTCTGATCAGCGGGCTCATATTTTGTGCTGATAAGTCAGATGATTGGTGTAGATCACATCACAAAATGTGACTAAATAATAATAATAATAATAATAATGAGGACTTTGTATAGCGCCTAATCTTTAGAAGCTCTAAGCGCTTTACAACATTTGACAACACTTAAAAAACATATATAATGATATGATTACAAAATTAAAAACAAACACCACGAAAGTAGAAACAGAAAATATGCTGTAAATATTTAAGGCAAGGATACATTATTAGGTCTTTAAGTCTGTTCTAGCAGTTGAAATAGGTGAGTTTTAAGAGCGCTCTTGAATGAGATCACTGTGTCTTTGTGTCTAAGTGCAGTGGGCAATTCGTTCCACGTTGCTGGGCCCTGGTATGCAAAAGAGCGTTGTCCATATGATTTCATCTTCATAGTGGGAATAATGAGAATACGAGTGTCAGAAGAGGAGCGTAAGCATCTTGCAGGTGTGTACACATGGGTGAGGTCAGATAGGTATGTTGGACTGGAGCCCGTCAGTGAAACGTAGCACAGAGAACAAATTTTGTGTTTAATTCTGGATCGTATGGATAGCCAGTGTAGGGTACAGAGCAGGGGAGAGGCGTGCTCTGATCGTGGTACTCTAAGGATGATTCGAGCAGCTGTATTTTGAACTTTTTGAAGTTTCTGAAGTAGATATTGAGACGAACCAGACAGAATTGAGTTACAATAGTCCAGTCTTGAAAGTACTAAGGAACACACAAGTGTTTTAGTGGCATCAACTGAAAGATACTTGCGAATGGAGCTGATTCGTCTCAGCTCAAGATATGCAGCCTTGCATATGTTCATGATATGTTGGTGCAACGAGAGAGTACTGTCGAGAGTGACACCGAGGTTTCGTACTGACTGTGTGAATTTAATGTTGGTGTTGCTGATATTTATTGTCTGAGGTAAAGGATGTGAATGAGAAAGTCTTTGTGTTGTAATCAAGATGGCTTCAGTTTTATCATCATTCATCTGCAGCTTGTTACATGTCATCCATGATTTCACATTGGAAATGCATCTCTCTACGCCTTGGATGGTATAAAGTCAGATTGGCAGAGCTTGAAAATTTTACTGACCCTTAATACAAACCATATAGAAAACAGCAAATGCGTTATCCAGTTTAAAGTGACAAAGTGAACAAAAATATATTAGCTTTGGTTGCTTAGTGATTGTGTACCTGTTATCCATATATAACTTAAAATGGAGGTGGACATGTGCCAGAATATAGGAATCTGGAAGAACCATTATTTAAAGGAGTTTGGTTTTGTTTGGTGTTCTGGCATGCTTGCCAATGTTTCAGCATAGGTCATTAAAATCATTGTTTTATTGATTGATCATGTTGCATTTTTTTTTGTTTCAGATGGGAAGAAAGAAGAACTGCCAGTGGACGAGTTCATTATGTGAACCATATCAACAGAACTACACAATGGGAAAGGCCCACAAGGTGAGATTATAGTGGATAGGTCTGTATGTGTATAGAACAGTAAAACCTGTTATGAGAGACCGCCCCTTCTGCCACAAAAAAAAGGTCTGTCAAAACAGGTGGTCTCTCATAACAGGTTTGTACATAAAGACCAGTTTCAGAACAATTTAAAGAAAAAAAACCACATATATTCTATACCGTTATTAATAGTTCTTCTGAAATATTGTATTTATTCATCTGAAGAAAAAAATTATATAGCAATAAAGATATACTTCTATCATTAAACATGAAATCACATTTACATTTGAAGATCACATGTACATGTATTAGCATATGAAATTGTTTCTGATTTACTTCTTTTCCTTTATAACACCCTAAATTTGTTTTACCGATGTTTAAACTGCTAAGTTATGAGTGGTCTGCTCTTTGTCACTTCTTTCAGTTACAATAAATATTTTCTCCAGCATTAAAATTTGCCTCTTTTTAATTGGAGGTTCTTCCATTGTTACTGAGGTACTAGCCATTAACATTATTAGTGCTGAATTGTAATATCGACTGTAAAGATGGTTTTGACTAGGCTTTGGGAAAATATGAAAAACCTATACATGTGCATTGTATATCTAACAATTAATGAAATAAAAAGATGCAGTTATCTCATCTAGAAACAGAATAATTTACTAAGAGACAAAAGTCAATGGCTTAATTCAAAGAAGACAATACATGGATTAACTCTGTAACTTGAATAGACGACAGCTTGGTTATTGGGATGTAATCACAGTCACATCAGGGAAAAAAAACAAAACAACAAACATCACAAGCCTTTAATACTATCAATCGAATCCCGCAAACGATCCTCACTTGATGGTTTAATAGACAAAGACCTTATTCACCCCCTGGCAATATGGATTAACTCCATAAAGACAAACCATATACATGACTACTACCTTAGTTTTGGCACTACAGTGGCAGTTCGTGATATGTACAGTAGCCTGGTTTAGGAACTATACCATCTGTCACTATATACCAAATGGTAGCCAGACCCCCCCCCCCTTATTGTGGTTCTATTTTTACTTGTTTTTTATTAGAACAATCTTTACTATGCAGGCGATCGTTGTTACAAATAATTCCATAATGGTCGGTGGTGTCTGTCTGTGTTCTCATGATACAGTTGTTCATAGAGCTGGATACAGGGTTCTAAATACGGGCAATAGCTATGATAAGGCCAGGAACCAGGCTAAGTGCTGGAATAATGTACATATACTTTAGTCAGGTTTATAATAGAAAATATAAAACACTACAAGCAAACATACAAAATTTAAGATACTGGTAGCCAGCCTATTTTTTAAAAAATTTTTTTGTAAGAACGTATAAGCGGTCATTGTTACATGGGTTAAATACAAGTTGGTGGAGTTATCCCCTTTTTTTTATGCGGTTGTTCATAGTAGTGTCGAAATGCATATTTTGCCAAGACATTGTGGTCGCTGGTCACGATCACGACAGAGCTTTTTCATAATAAAATTGATCCATGCATTAAGAGTGTGGTCAGAAATTACAGGTGGTCACTCATAGCAGAGGTCGCTCATAACAGTTTTTACTGTATATAGTTGACCTTTTCTCATAATCAAAGGTTGTTTTATACTTTACAGTGAATTTAATCAATTTCACCTTGTTCTCACATTAAAATATGCTACCAGTAAGCTTGTTAAAGAAACAGACCAAAGCTTAAATAGTGCATTCTGAATACTGAGAGCAGACTTTTTACGATTCCATGCCATTTTGCAAAGAAGTGTGTGACATAATATTCACATTTCCATTACCATCCATCCACTTTTCTGTTTATTAAACTTTTCCATACTGCAGCTAACATGCCATTTGAGATAAGATGATTATATTTAGTACATACTACATACATGTAATTGGTACAGTGACTCGACCTTATAACTTGTATCACATTTCTGTTGAAAGCAAAAATACATTGGAATAATTCTTTACCATTTCAGAATTGCATGCCTGGTGTTCTTCTGCTATCAAACTTGTGCACTTAAGATAAAAATATCTTTCTTAAAAATTTAGTCCGCTTTTGTAAAATCAAAGCTTCAAACTGATATGATTATTACATTTTATATTGATATTATGTCACTTTTTACTGAGGCGTATCGTAAGTACTGTGAACTCTGGGCAAGAATAGACGTAAATGACCTGGTTATGGCTTGGATTTTTTTTTAAATAATGAAAAGAAAAATGTTTTATTAATCACAATAACAGTCATATGAAAATGATAAAGTCAACAGTAAATATACGAGACCACAGGAAAAATTGAGTGATTGTTGACCTGCTGTAAATTGGTCATGTACACTTTCAGTTCCTGATAACTAATTCGATCTCAGTAATTTTGTCATACTGAAAAAAATCTAATGCCAAATACCCTTTTGTATGAAAAAGAGGAGTCTGTGGTCTTCAGTCTCCACAGATTCTATGAATTTGTGTTCCTTTTCATTTTATGGACAGTTTGTGACAGGGTACCTTTTCCCATACTTTTTATTGTAATGGCCCTTATATGGAAATATATGCCCTACTATACTATTTGCTTAACACTCAAAGAGTGGTTCCCAAACTGTTAGTCACAGACCCCTGGTGGTCTGCGGGGTTATTTCAGGGGAGCCTAAAAGTACAACTATTAGCATGTAGGGGTCTGCAACATTTTTTTTTTAAGTTAAGAAGGGTTCCTCATACTCAAAAAGCTTGGGAACAACTGCTCTAGAATACGGATGTATTAATTCACAGAATTTTTTTGTCGAAATAGTTAATGGAAACAAGTAATTTGCTTTTTGCCTGGCTGTTGTTGTTGTGTTTGATAAAAAAAAATCCTTTGGCTTACCAATTTAAAGATATAGGGCTTGTACAGGATGTAATTTTGTGTGAAGAGGAACAGATGATATATCAGACACGAAAAATTTTTGATAATTAGTGGAATGATAACTTAAGGCACTTCTTAAAGAAGTATTTATGCAATGGTCATGTCTTATCCCCTTGTCTTCAGCCTGTCAAGAAATATTAGGGATTCCATCTTAATGTAGTGTATTTGCATCATATGTTTGCAGCGTGTTTCGTTTCAAACAAGTCAGTCAGAACATCAGTTTTACATGTTTTTCAATGTTAAATTTAATGTTTGCACAAAAAAATTGTACTTTAAGGTTTGCAAAAGCTACCAGCATTACAGATATTGCAGATGATGTGACAAATTTACCACTAACATAAATATTTTATACTCAGATACAAAGTTTAGTTGATCTAATTCAGTCCTTTTTTGGTCTCGAAGAAGATGCTTCTTGTGATCTTGTAAATGTATCTTGGTTGCCGTTTTAGCTTTTGAATACATTTTGTATGTTTAATATGACTTGTATATTTTGCTTTCTGTCGGGTTCTTTATTTACCTAATGAATACTGTATATACTCACCCTAAAGTCTAGTCTAAATGTAAACTGTACGGACCCAGATCTGTGATTGCATAGTGCACCAGACAATCTAGGTCTATGCAGTTTGTAAGGAGTAATCAGTGGAACAATGAACATAGACCCTGTTTTGCCAATGCATTTTGCAATGGCAAATCAGGATCTGTTTTTTGCAGTTGACCTCGTCTTAAACGAAGTATATATGGTATGTGTGGTGCCTTGCTAATGGATAATGCTAAGAGATTTCCAAGTGAAACATATCTTGGCACAAGATTATTGCTATAATTATTAGAACGGGCTTTTGAATATCATGCAAAAAAGATTGAAATAACTGCTTGCATTATGGTAATAACATTTTTTTGTTGGACACATAGCATCTCAATTATTTTAGCTTATTTCTTGGATGCCATGCAAAAGGGAAGTAGTTAACACAATTGGACTCAGACAGCATTTTGTTTATGTCATAGAACAAAACAGAAGCTTTAGATTTTCTCCTGTTTCTTTTTTAGATCTCTTTGGTCTGTAATCAGGTTTTATGTTTTTAGAAATGGGATCCGATAGCAATTTCACCAGGTCTGTGTAGAAACAAACTTTCTACCATTGAAGTTAGCTTCACTAGATACAAGTCTACCGATAAAAAGTTGGCTATAGTCCTGACAGCCAATATTTACAGGCCTGTGTTAAAACTAAGTTACTACTACTCAAGTCTGAAATTAGCTTCACCTGTTACAGGACAACTGTGCCCAAGACAGCTGGGCTTCTGTAATGATAACCAATATCACCAGGCCTGTGTTAAAACAAAGGTACTACAGTTTGCATGGTCTTCACCAGAAACAAAGGACTGCCTGAGACAACTTGGTCCCAGTCAAGAGTCAACTGGACTAACGACCACTTGTACCATTTGTTGTGTTGATGCACTTGATTTATAAGTAAAATTGCACTTGAATTTTTTTATATTTTTACAATTTTGTTACACATTCACAATTAGAAATTCAGGAGTCTGTGAGAAAACAAGTTACATTTTATAGACTTCAAAATTACTCTTTACCTTTCTGATCTACTATCATGAAAATGATACATTGTTCAACCCAATATATTTGTTTTCCAAATTTTAGTATTGCTTGCTTGAAAAAATGACTGTTGTTCTAGATATTGACATGAAATAGACTTATATAAAATTGATCAATCAAATGCCTACCCTCTTTGTCAGTGCAAAATCATATGACTGTTATCTGATAAGAAATATCAGGTCTAGAATACACATTTTACGTGCAATTATTGTCAGAGATTTTGTAGCGATTAGGAGTGGTTAGTAGAACAAACAACATAGATCCTGTTCTGCAGGTGCATTATGTGACAGTAGATTAGAGTCTGTTTTGTTAAGCATTTTGCCTGGCTTAAAAGTAAGTATATATGGTAATTATCAGTTGAAAAAAAGAAACTTATTATTGCTCAGAGTTAATGTTAAGATAACTGCAAATTCATGGTTTAAACTTTTGTAGTTCAGGGAAAAACACCATTTTTTTGGTACTTGATTGATTCATAGATTGGGAAAGGGTCACTACTGTTACCACAGAAAGATTGTTTGCTGCGTCTTTGAAGGTTATTTATAGAAAAGTTTTTCAGAAAGTCAGTTTTTCATTATTTTTATAGAACATTATGTGTAGATTAAAAATTTGTTTCTCCGGTAATATTTACTCCAGTGCCATGAAAATGAATCAAGAGCTAGATTGTCCATAATTACCTAATGCATTACCTGCCTTGACAGGGGCTTGGTTTGATGTTGGGTGTAATAACATTCTATAATGAGCTGCCGAGCCACTACTGTTGAAGTATATTAATTGCTTGTTCATCTCAAATAGAAAAGACAAATTTTGTGCAGTATATAGTCTCAAATTGTTATAAAAAATTAAAAAAGGGCTTGTTTTCCTTTATACATTTTTAAAGATGCTGAAAATAGGGATCTAGCAATTACATTGTGTTTGACGGGGATGTATTATGATGAGCTTTTCAAGCAGGCTGTAATGTTCATTTGAGTTTTTTTTCAAGCATATTACTAGCCAATAAAGAAATGGATTTAAAATGTGTCGATTAGGCAATAGTGGGGGGAAAATGAGAGGTGAAGAAGAATACTGAAAAATAAGTCATTCCCTTTCATAAGGTACACAGATTTTAACTGCAGACACGCATCTTTATTAAGCCTCCTCTTGATAGATTTTTTATGTTCAAGTAGAACATGGTGAAATATTATATTAGCAGATAAAGGGTAACAATTAAAGTGAGTAGGAACCCATGTGTACCACTTCAGAGAACTGTGGTTTAGTTTTGAAACATTATTGTTGATAGTTTTGACAGAAAAATAGAGATCGGTTGTATTTATTTCTCAGTATGGCTTATAAAATATAAAAGTTGGAAAATATGCAACAGTCATGTTTCTGCAGTTGAATATTCCTTACAATACATGTTTTGTTTTCTCTGAATTGATCTGTGACTATATGTGTAGTACCAGTCATTTCACATTTCCACAAGATCATTGTTCATTTTATTACTTGATGCATATTCCCTGTGCTATAATCTCTGTGTTTGCAAGTTCTTTGTTTCAGTGATGCTTTCACTTCTCTATGAATATCAGGGGAGGTAATACTTATGCAAGTTTTTATGAGGTTATACTTTTAAATGTAGTTATTCATATATGATGTAATAGAAATTTACAATAACAAATATGGTTTAATTAGGTATGGAGGATTACAAAATACATGTATATTTAAAAAGAAACCATATTTGACCTTTAAATTTATGGTTCATAATCGTAGCAAAGTTTCAGTGAGAATTGATACAGTAACCATGGAAACTGGTGTGTTCACAGTAATTGTCATGAACTCTGCTCAGTGTGGTTTTTTAAACTTTGGCTCAAAAAGGCTTAAAAGCTCGTCAAAATGCGCAAATTTCTTGGGACTTGACTGCATTTGCATTTTTTACAGTATTCTAAAGTCTTAATTATAGATATGTTGTCTGCTTGTAAAAATATTCCCTAATGAAGAGATTAGTATTTAACGCTATACAAAGTCTTTACAGCAGAAACTACAGTTAATCTCGTCATGCAGTTGACATGGAAATTGAAGTAATATGCCTGGATTTTTCCATTTTCCCACCTATAATGCTAAAATAATGATGTGATATATGAAACATATCATGGAAAGAGGTTTAAAATAATTAATGCTGCTCCTCAGAATGTAAAGAGTGCATTTTATTCCAGTGTATTCTCTTTGTGGTCAGATCTAATGAAATATTTAGCTGTCAGATAAAACCACTTGATGAAGTGTCCAATTATTTTGCCATATCATGTGTGGGAGTTGAGCTGTCCCTTTAGCAATTTTCTTACATCTTAAAAAGTTTTTGTCATTCCCTGTGACAGTTTTGCAGTTAAATTAATTAGGAGGCAGAACAAAGATGTATATAGACAATTTTGTGTGAGTGTGTGGCTGACACAACAAATTACTTGCCATGTAGGTGAGATATGACTTAGACCATCATAAGAGGGGTCACACCTTTACAAATGGGTATTAAATGCCCCTGTAATGGTATCAGTAGGTTAGATGAAGAATTCTCTGTCAACCCTCCTTCTTCAGAATTCTCAAGAAAATCATTTATCTTGTTTATATTGGCCTTCAGATGCAGGGCCCTTTATTAATCACCTTTTTATCTGTCAGTCCATCAGTTTGTACATCTATGTACACTTGTAACTATTAAAATGCTGTGCATAATTTTATGCTGTTTGGTAGGTGAATTTCCAGTTGCAAATAGGCATGCCTTTTGTTAGGTTTTGTCTTTTCAGGTCCAGTTTTGATGGAGATGTTGCCTTTTTTCTATAAATTTAACAAGTTTTTGGAAATTTCTTACAAATAGTCAAGGAATGGCTAATTTTGTAATTTATGTGCAATACTGATGCACAAATGATCAAATATGCAAGGAATATTCAAATTTGTGACATCATCAAAATTCACTCATTAATATCTTCACTTCATCAGAGCTTTGTAACCAGCATGGTTCAGGAACCATTCAACATATAATATAGTTAGGTGTGTATATTGTCTTGTAGACCTAGATGTTCCTTTTATGGTGTTTGTATTGTCAGCTCCATTTTTGATAGAGTTGGACCACTCTGGTGGCCTAAGTGGTTAGAGCGTCTGCCTCAGATGCAGGAGATAGTGGGTTTGAACCCCGGCCAAGTCATACCAAAGACTTAAATGGTACTAGAAGCTGCCTCGCTTGGCGCTCAGCATTAAGCATTAGTGTTAGGACTGGTCAGATTGGTGTCAGGATAATATGGCTGGGTGGACATGATGCTACATGTCTGAGGCATGCTGCCCCAATGCTTGACATCACTATAAACTGCCATACTGCAGACATTGTAGCGATATGACTGGAAAATTTTTAAAGCTACGTTAATAACCCAAATCATGCACACATGCACACACACACACACACAAACATGGATTGTTATACTTATGAACCATCTGAACTGGGACCGAGTTATGGACACGTACTTAAATAATCACTGAAATAGCAAATGCATGCTTAACAGGGTTAAAATGTACTCTATTGCTGCTTTTGGTATCCAAATATTTTCTATACTCACTAAACTTAATGAGTTATTGAGTTTCAAAATCTTGACATTATGGACACTAAATTGTATTTTTGGACACCGTGTCCATAATGTTGTGTTTACATTATTGTGTAACAAGTTGCGAACCATGTGTCCACAAATCTGATGAAAGATCAGTGTATTATAATAAATGTTCATTCATGTCGTTGGCATAGTGTGATCTTTCGAGGCGAAAAATCTTCATGAAAATGTTAGCTTTCATGATGAAAATATACTTCTATTATAATTATATTACTTTTTTTTGCAAGGAAAGGTAGTTCCATTGCGAAGAATAGTCAGCATTTAATTTGGGCCAGCGAGTGTAAGAGGAAAAAACCCCAAAGTTTTTTGTGATGAAAGTAACATTTTTTCCTGCTGAAATAAACAATTCCATCATAATTTTACTATTAATGTAAATATATTGTCAGACTTATGCAGAAAGTAAAAATATATTATCTGGCAGATAATATAGTAGTGGTGAAGTTGTGGCATTTTAATGAAGAGAGAGAGAGAGAGAGAGAGAGAGAGAATCAAAATGTATTACCTTTTTCATTACAACCTCCTTATATATGTAATCACTAAAGTGTAACTAGTTTAAATTGAAAAGCCCCATTATTTTCTTTGCAAACACCCGCTGTTCTGTGATGGATAATTGGTTACCATGAATTTCATCATCGCTATCCACTGACAAAGCAGAACAAAGTGAATCTACGATTATAGGCTAATGAAGAGAGAGAGAGAGAGAGAGAGAGAGAGAGAGAGAGAATCAAAATGTATTACCTTTTTCATTACAACCTCCTTATATATGTAATCACTAAAGTGTAACTAGTTTAAATTGAAAAGCCCCATTATTTTCTTTGCAAACACCCGCTGTTCTGTGATGGATAATTGGTTACCATGAATTTCATCATCGCTATCCACTGACAAAGCAGAACAAAGTGAATCTACGATTATAGGCTAGCAAAGACATCTACGGTAAAATGTACCCCACCATCTTCAGTTAAATGAAATAAATACATAACAAATTTAAATATTAACCTGAAATGGGAAACAAAGTGCCATTAATAAATAAACTGTTACTTTTCTTCTATTCAGTTTGATGATAGGTGATATGAATTGGATAGCTCCGTTGAGGCATGAACATGGACAAATGATTTAGAAAACAGTTTCTTGGTATTTGAACATCATGGACCAACATATATATGCTGATAGATACTTGATGTCTTCTTTCACGAAAGTCTGCGGATATAGTGTCTGTAAGGATATATAAAGTGGCACGAAATATTTAGTTTCCTTTAGCTTGAATATCTTCTGCATGATCTTTGTTTAAGAGCACAAAGATGCATCCATGCTGATTGACGATAAATCATTTGAAAGCAATAGATTACGAGATATTTTTCAAGTTTGTGATAGTTTTATGAGCTAGTATGTATTTTTCTTACGTCACTGCTTTCACTGTTTAAAATTGCCCTTTGTTCTTTGTTCAGTTTTATGTATCGACACTTAATATCACTGGATAACCTGAGCAGAATTTCTTACGTATAAGAAATTAGATACTCTGAAGCTAATTTATTTAGCTTGTAAATATAGAAGAAAAAAATATCACCATAAGTTTTAGAAAGATGTGCCTAATGCTTAGCTTGAAGGAATTATGAAATAATAATGGATTACAGAGAAGCGTCTGTCTTCTGAAGTTTATTTTTAAAATTTACAGAAGTTTCAGAACTGTTACTTTGAATACTTGCTGAAATATTCACCAGAGTGTAATAATACTATTTTTTATCTTTGATATTTAGATCTATAAATATATTTTGGAGGGTATGTAGGTATGTTTTACAAAAAAATCCATAACGGTTGGACAATTTGAGAAAGTGGCTTCTTTAACTTGAGTACTCTTAGTAGTGTCATTATGGTGGTTTAGGATTTTGATTAATTTTCTAGGTCACAACCTATTCCCCATGACATTTGCCCATTGTAGCATAAAAGCCACACACTTTACGCAATCCATGGATTATTAGCATTAATAATCCATGAAAGTAAAGTGGCCCAAGCAAGAGTCATATAGTGACGCAGAGCAGTGACGGGCAAAAAACCATGACAAATTGTTTTTGTTTTAACTTGAGTTTTATTGTCTGTAAATCTGCTACGTGGTTTCTTATATGTATTCAGAGTTGTCTGTGATTTTCCGTGTCCGCCAAAATGGTCTTGAACTCAGCCATACTAACTATTTTGCCTCCGAGTACAGTTTACTACTTGTGTTGAGGCTGCTTTGTGCCGTAGCAAGCAGTTCTGAATTCACAAGTGCACATACATGAATGTAATCATACCGAAATTAATTTGCTAGCACCACCAGAAACCAGTTGCTATCGATATAGATCAGGCAATAATTCCGATCAGTGTACCTGTGATGGTTGCCGAGGATGCACTTCCAGTCACTCCAAGACCAACAGTTGCTGCTACAACAAATCCAGAAATGGCATCTACAAGACGCACGTTTGTGGAGTTTTTTTTCTTTCAATATCTGTATTTTCTTAGTGATTTCTTCTCGCATCTGTTGCAATGCTTATCATTTTTTTCACATCAGTGGCATTAAGGGTCTATCATAAGTCATCCATTAATAATACAAGCGCATAGTACAATTGCATGACTGATAAACCTTGTCCAGACTCGTCACATCCGCACATGCACTCCTAGCAAATTGCCCTTTTTTTTACTGGTATAACTATCATACAATTTTTTTAAAAATGTTGGCCTCAGTAATATTTAAATTTCTGACAGTTGTGCCTTCTGATGGTCTAGCACCCTTTTCATTTGAAAACATGTCAATTATACTTCTGCCTTTTGCATCCAAAGATCGTCTTTGCCCAGAAAATGTTACCCGAACAAGTATGTCCTTTTTTATTAACAGTTGAGATGTTTGTCTTGCATGAGTCAATGTTGGTGTAAAATATTCATTGGTGCACATAACCTGGTTGGATACAGCAGTGAATACCACTTTGCTGTTGTAGAATCAATCCATTCAGACATCTTGTGGAGTAGTCAAATTTTGGGCGTTTGCCTGTGCGATAATTCTAAGTTGGCTTGCAGTATGTTGTGGTACATCAGGGTGGTTCCAATGGCCAAGTTATGATAAACAAGTGTGATCCAGACTTATGCACCGTTAAGATGTGACTTTTGGATGTGACAGAACCATTTTTATCAAGAGAGCATTTCATCTCTACCCTTTTTCTTCTCTAATTCCATTTGTCTCTCTTCTTTTTCTATTTGAAGCTGAAGCTTTCTTAACTTTATTTCTGTCTTGTGTTTTAATTTGAATTCTGTGATTTTTATTTTAGAAATCAACTTGCTAATCAAACCCAAAGCACTTTTATCTAACAAATTCTTTTCCACCAAATATTGGACCAAAATATTTTTTTATTTCTTGCATTGTTAAAGAAGTGTTCACCACAGAAAGATCATATTGCCTGGCAAGCTGTAGTAATTCATCCTTTTTTCATGGACTAACTGTTCCAGGGTAGAATTTTAAGTAAAATTCTCCACTTCAGATGACTTTGCAAAAGTTTGCCGGTTTAACTAAAGATTTCTAAAATATATGACATAATAAAACCAAGGAATAAAAAAAATCCTGAAGAAAGCTTTCCAAAATATTTAAGAGAAATTCGTATCCCATACATGCACCTCCAATTTTCTGTTACGAATCTATGGTTTTAAACTAAGTAACAGGAAGGATCATAAACTAACAAGTTGTTTTGGTTTTTTTTATATAAAAATTCAACAAATAATTTATTTCCTTAGAATAAAAAGCAAATTAAAAAAACCCCCAAACCCTTAGGATTGTGAATTTAATCCCACACCGTCGAACTTTTTTGTCACAAGTCCAAATGAATTGGATCCCAATTAAATTCCAGTGATATTCCAAATATGCTCCAACACCGAATGTGTTGATGTGCCTGTAGTCTCGAGTGTGTTAATGTGCCAGTGGCCTGGAATGTGGAGATGTGACAATAGCCTTTTGTTGTATTACAGTTGTTATGTATATCTGTATTTTTGTAACTCCTGGTACATGGTTGCATTTCGTTTTCGAAAGTTTTATTCATAGTTGTAAACTGTATAGAATATATTTTGTTACAATAAATTGTGTACCTGACCTTGCTCTGTTAAGAATGCAAACTGCATAGGATTTATAAATTGACATTTACGTATGTGTTGATAATTATTAACAACAATCTTAATAATATGACTTAAAATGTCACCTACGGCATAGTTTCTCAGTGACTGATGGGATTTCTAGGTTTCCAAAATAATTCTTCAGCATCCCACTAGTTGCAAGAGGTCACATGAATATTCTTAATTCAACGCAAAATCAATAGTGTATGCTGTCACTTGGGGTCTGTTGCAAAATACATTCGCAATATATGGTTCATATAAGGAAGAACTTCAGCAATTAGATTCCTTCCAATTTTTGGAGTCACTCGCACTTATTGTGTTCCTTTTGTGAGTCAGTAGACATGTTTTATATTGTTCTTAGATTTTATTAAAGAGCAAAAATATTTGTTTGGACTGTTTAGTGGAAATAGAAAGTGCTAATTATTTGGACTGTAATAATGTTAATCTGGAAATGTTATAAATTATTTGAAGGAATTCTGGAAAACACCATCTTGATGTATATGTTCTTGGAGGACCAGTACATTTCTGATGTTGAAATTTATAAGGAACTTTTCGTTCATTTAGTTGTTCCTGTCCCACGTAAAGATGATTTTAAATGATGACATACAACTGGAATGTAATGACTTTGGTTCAGTCAGTCTTCAAAATTCTGAAATATTAAAAAAAAATCGGGATAATAAACTTTCACATCTTCAGTCAAAGGGGAAGAATGAATTAAATCAGCTAGTATGTTAATATGATCACTTGTTCCCAGATGTTCCAACTCGAACAAACAAAGTCTACAGTGATGTTGAATTTTAGATTCTAAACCTGCTTAATAATAAGACTTAAAATGGCATAGTTTCTTAGTGACTGATGGGATTTCTGCATTTCCAGAATAATTATATAGCCGCCCATTGGTTGCGAGAGGTCCAGTGAAAATTCTTAATTCAATGCAAAGTCAGTAGTGTATGCTGTCATGTGGGGTCTTTTGCCAAGTATAGTCGCATTATACAGCTTATATAAGGAGAAAATTAAACAATCAGATACATTCTGATTTTTGGAGTCATTCACACTTATTGTGTTCCTGCTGTAAGTTAGCAGACGAGTTTTATGTTGTTCTCAGATATTATTCGAGACTAAAACCATTTGTTTGGACTGTTCAGTGGAAATAAAAGGTGCTCATTATTTGGACTATAATATTATTCTGTAACTTATTGAAATTATCTGAATGAATTCTGGACAGTGCCATCTTTGGTGGTCTTCCCACGAACAACACATCTACATTTTCACAAGATAGTAGATCATCTTTGGGCATGGTAGAACTAATCCTACAGGAGCATACGATATTACCCGAATCAATGATGAGGTCTGATGAAGAATGTCAGTGATGACCAGTAAAGATCCCAAAATAACTCCATCATCATAATAGAATCTCCACAATATTTGGTTAACATTGGACAGTAGTCACTGAGAACAGTTTTTGATTAGCCTAGTGCTATTCAAGAAAATGAACAGTTATTACATGCAGGATCTATAGGGATTGCATATTATATCGCATATGACATTGTCAGAATTACCTCAATGTCTCAGATCAATTTAACATGTGGCACTGCAAATGATAGTTATGAAAGCAAGTCAGAAACAGCAGGCATAATCCACCTGGGTTATATACTGTTTGGGTTTTCATCAACTGTCACAGGAACCAAGTGATCTGCTGTCAATTATGCCTACAGTACTTGCATTTCTTCCATTTCATAATAATAATTTGACACCTTCTGGATCAAGATGGGCACGTTGTGGATCATCGTGGTGAAACAAACATTGATGATACAACTGTACATTAGAGATCTACCTGATATTTAATATAATGACAGTCGTACATTGACGTGTATAACCCGAGCGAGTAAACCCATTTATGCAACATATTATGTTACTGAAATGTGTGATGTTTCGTGGAATGTTCACAGGTGCACCAAAAGTACTTTTGGGATTGTCATCGTGCGCTGCACCAGTTGCAAAACAGATTGCAGTGCAAGTCATTGATAGTATAAAAAATGTTTGATTGGATGAAAACAAAAGCTGGGATTACAAGTGGCTCAACAACTTATAGATCGATCATGGTGATCAGTGACACAAGCAAGATTAAGAGCAGTTGCACTACCATCAACATAAATAATGCAGGCTACGGTTGGTAAAATCATTACTGAGGCCGGTCAACAATGGCTGTCTGATTTACTAATTGCAAATCTGGAAATGGCAAGTGGATTACAGTCAAGATTGTTATTGCAGTAAAATGGCAGTTTTGATTGTCACTGTATGACTCCTGGTTGAACCACTTCACATTCATAGATTATTAATGATAATAGTCTACAGGTTGCTAAAATGAGTAAAAGTTGTGGGAACAGAAGCATTGACCCAGAAAAGTGATAAATATCCCAAACCTCCATAATGATACTATTATGTCCTTTATTTAGTTACCCCCTCATAGATTTCGTCCCACAACAACTGCATATTGAATATAGTTTTGTTGTATTGCTTGTATAGTAACATGATTCTTTTGTTCTCGCTCTTTACGAGGGCAACTTGTACCAATTCATGCATTACCTGTTATTAAGTGATTTCCATGAAACGGTTAACTCATACCTTATTGTACCTCACAAATGAGTCAGATATACATAAACATGCATATTTGAAAAAAATATATTTAGGATAAACACTCAGTTACACTGCAGAATTTCTGTATGAAGGTTTATTGGATAAATGTATGAAAATAGTAAAACAAGGCCATGATTACATACATATTAATTCCTTTCAGTTAAGGAGCATCATCTTCCTACAGAATTATTTTCGGGGGGTGGTCCAGTATTAGGTTTAGGTCAAAACATGTTAAGAGGTGAAATCAGGGGAGGGGGAGTGCCCCCTCTTGCCCCTATATGCGGGCACCCATGTCTGCACATATTAAGAATGAAATTCTTCTCTTTTACCACAATAGGTATTTGCCAGTTGTAATTGCATCATTTATGATATAACATTTAAACAGAATTGGCAGGCGAAACTGGTTGTATACTGAAGTGCCAGGCCTTAGTTATTTCCAGCATTAGTGTGTCACTGGCAGCTGAAATATTCTGTAACAGGAAGTTTCAGCAACATATAACAGATAATATGTACACATTTTTATCCTCATAAACATACCAATATGTTTTCTAAAAGCAATTTCTTCTCATGTGGCTACATCATACTTCTAAAACATTTAGCCATAATATTAAGACAACAGCCCATTTCTCACTCTGAAGATTTATAAAGTTATTATTTTCTCATGTTTATCAGCACACCATGCATGAAATGTGACACAACACTGGACTGAATTTTACTATTATGCCTGCAAAAGTACCATCACTTACAATTGTCCAGTACAATCAGTATACAGACGACAGATAAACCTTAAACTGCAATTAAAACATGCCAATACCTTGCATTGAAAATTTGTGTCTCATTATATTTCCTTTCATGTTAGAATTGTTAAATATAATATGATTATTATTTCTTTTCATGCTGCAGGTAAGTTAATCAAAAAGACGAATTATTACTTGAACTAAACCAAATGAATTCAATTTGGGATTTATTATGAAGAGTAAATCTTAAGGTAACCAACAAATAGAAACTTTTGAAACCACCAAACAGTTTGTTTGGAAATGGTTCATAACTTTGGTTTGTACTTTTGCTACTACCATCATCTGCATGAATAAGAGAATACTTTACCGGTGTGTACCTTGTGGACATAAACTTTTGGTGTCCACAATGTAAAATGCATCCATAACGAAGGTCTATACTTTGGATTGGTACCCACAGTGCAGTAAATCCGAGTGTACACACACACACACACACACACACACACACACACACACACACACACACACACACACACACACACACACACACACACACACACACACACACACACACACACACACACACACACACACACACACACACACACACACACACACACACACACACACACACACACTCTCTTTGATAGCGTTACGGCCTTTGACAGTTAACTTAATATCTTCACATGGGATGTTGCTTGTAACCAGCATAACACAAGAACCATTCAACAAGTGGTGGTGCAATTTGGTAGGAACATTATTTCATTGACATAGATGTGTACAGCAATACTTGAAGGTTATATGGTGCTGAGGCCAGCATGGTAGAGTGCCATGCCCAATGACTCACTATTGAAGCCAATGCAGGCTTATCCTGTGGTGGGCATTGAACCAATGCAATTCTGTCATAAAACTGCCATCTTAACCACTGAACTATCATGGCTCCCAACTGAAACATTTGGGTAAGATGTTTTAAGTTACAATGTCTGCAGTAATACTTTCTAACTTGATTGACACTTGTGATAAAATAATACAACCATCTCTGTGAAAGTTGGATCATGCTGCTAAATGTTTGCTTATTTAATGAAACAAATTTCGTATATATCTGTCAATCTAGAGTGTTAAAAAAAGTGAAGACCCATAATTTTCTTTCTTTGCTGAGACAAAGGGAAATGCGCAAGATCCTTCCCTGTTGATAAGGAGAACTTTGGAAGCTTTATTAAAGTTAGTTTTGGAACAGTATCAAATGCCAGCCTTACAGGATGGCTGTTGATTTGTCCAACAGATAAACCAATGCTCACATTTTGCTTTGTAATGTGGGTAGTTTAAAACTGAGGCTTTTGTTGTATGCAATATATTAAATGCTAAACTTAATAGCAGTGTACTTTTACACCTCATTTCACTTGGCTTGGTGAAACATTCCCAAGTACAGATCATACATTGAGACGTATCAATATGTTTCAAAGTATATAAAGTTACAGTGATATTAAGGCAAACTAATGAGAAAAATATATGCAGATGGATTAGAAAGTTATCTATCCAAACGTATGTATCATTTTCAAGTCATGGTTGCAGCATTCAACAATGCTAATGTTAAATCATATTTTAAAGTTATTTTTTGTTTTTTTTAAATAACATATACTTACTGATAAGTCAAGTCTAACTTCAAACTACATAGACCCTGATCTGCTGTTGCATATTGTGTCAGCAGATTCTGGGTCTCTGCATTTTGTTAGGAATAATCAGTACAACAAACAAGAAACACCCTTATCTGCTGGCACATTATGCAATGGCAGATCAGGGTCTATATTGTTTGCAGTTGGACTCAACTTATAAGTGAATATATATGGTACTGTATTTAGCTGAAACCTTTGATTTAACATTACTATGTGACTAAATTTTGTACCCTAGTGTGAATTTCATGCTTTGCCATTATCAACAGAAAGCTGCCTCCGAATATTACTAACAGCAGAATCATCACATTTTTTCCACATAATTTCTGTGTTTATTTGCATTGAAGAAATAGAAGTAAAAAAACCCTCACAAATTGCCAATTTAACTGACAATTGTCAAAATGGTATATATCAATGTGCATGTATAATTATTATTGTGCAGTTTCACTGGAATCTTTTCAGAAATACTAGTTTTACAGCATTTGTTTTGATCTTGCTAAAAAGAAAGTTACTTAGCCTAAACATAAGGGGCATTTGGCATAGTCACAGGTGGCAATTCAACACAACCAAGCATAGAAAAAAATCGACTTTTGAAAACAAATTTGCACTGCCAGAATAAAAATTAAATCCCCTACCTGTTACGAGTGTATGCTGTTAAAATAAGTAACAGAAAAGAGTGAAAGACAACAAGTTTTGTAAAATTTAACAAATAATTTATTTCCCTAGGATACAAAGTGAAAATGAGAAAAAAGAACGTATGGTATTGCAAATTAAACCCAAAATAATCCAAGAATTAGATCAGACACAAGTCCTAGTAATTTAAAGTCCTGAATAAAATTCAGTAAAAGTCCCAAAGAAATCCAAAACTGAAGGCAATGATGTGTCTGTTATAGCTTATGGAGTGCTGATGTGTCAGCAGTCTTTTTGTTGAATCACAATAATATAATTCCAGGTTTGAATTTAGTATAAATTCCAGTGAATGGCTCTGTCCAAGAATTTTATCAGAGCACTTTTGTATTTCCAGAGAAAATAATCACTTGAATTCTATAATTTGAACAAAAAAGATTCCAGCCCAAAATTACTGGTAATACAGTTTGATTGTGCTAAGACTTAAAGCATGAATGACCAAGTCCTCACGATCACAAGACTATATAGTTCTGTACTTGACCTCAGGTCACAATTAGCATTTTCTAATAAAAAACCATTATCTAATGGAAAATAACCTTCTAGAATGATCCTGATGTTTACAAAATCAAAATCATAACCTGTAAAAGTCACTTGGGAAAGTCCAAAACCCTGACTCAAATAAACATCTTTACTTCTTCTATTAATAAGTATCCTGATATTAATCCCATACATAAAGAGAATAATTTAGCTGTGTATTAGCTGTTTTCATAAAAAATGAAATAATGAAATTAAAAAAAAAAATAAAATAAAGTCAATTTTGGACAAATGAAGTCAATTTTTGGATAATGTCAAGTCCAGCATACAATATTACATTACAATAGCATGTAATAAAATTTTTAAAAATTTCAAAACTAACAAACAAACAATTAAATTAAATACACATTACATACCTCAAATGCTGTTTGCATTTGAATATGAACAGTACATTGCAGGATTAAATATTCCATGCATTTTTAGGTCCATCTTAAGTTGGGAATATTATGGTGTTGTACATTTATTTGCCCATTTATCCAACTGTTAACATTTGTTTGTTCATTCCATAACTTTTTGACAGCTACTGACATTTTCATGACACTTTGCAGAAGTATATATTATGACTTGTTTGTGTGCTGCATATCATAGCCAGGCCCAAAGTCTCAATGTTAATGTCATTACAAAGGAAAATATTATTCTTTTGAATTGTAACCTTGTCCAAAGCGTAACTTTTAAACCACAATATTTTAATGAAACTTTGCTCACATATGTATCACAACTAGAAGCGTGTTGCATACAGCAGCCACACACTCTGCAACAGGGTCACACTCAGAACGTGGAAAATAAATTATGTCACTTGTATACTTGTTCCTGGTTAAACTTTCGAACCACTGAATATGTTATGATTAAACTGTTGTCAAATATATATCATATATAATTAGTGTATTACATACCATAGCCAAGCCTCCTGCCTTAAGGTCAAGGTCACATTATTGGAAAATATAAATTAGTGACCTCAGTAGTCTTTGTAGAGGTATAACTTTTGAACCATTGAAAATATATCTGAACTTGACATTTTCTTGTTATGGGTTTGTAACACCATTTTTCAGTGTGTGATAAGCTATATATGGTAGCTAGCATAACCTGAGAAAATCCCAGTAGGAACCACTTACCTATGGGGAGCTACTGGCAAGCTTTCTCACATACGCACATTGGTCAAGCCAGAGACATGAACTCATGTGGACAGAGGTGAGATGGCAGTGATTGGTAAAGGCGAGCACTTTTGACCACTCAGCCACCTGGGGACCTGACAGTTTCTTGTGTATTTTGCAGTCATGCCCACTGTTTTCAAGGTTAAAGTCATAACAAATGATGTAAGTTGGTAGCCTTTTTTTTTTTGTAAAACCAGGTTGCCATGTTTATCATCTCTACAGATATTTGAAGAAACTTGACCTAGGTCCATGCTTTATCATACAGCAGTGAAGCCCCTAGTTCAAAAGTCAAGGTCATTAGTAAGGAAAAGATCATGAGGCAGGTATATCATATGTCATTTTCAGCTGTAGGACATGGACACAAAGTCATTAACAGGTTGAAAGTTTCTTTTGGAGGTAGAGGGATTAAACTGTTTTCTTTAAAACTTTTTGCAAATGTCAAAGTAAACCAGAGAAGCTGTACTGCAGTGAGATTAACACTTAAGTACCAACTATATCAAAAAGTTTATTTTCTTATCATCTGGGAAAATACCACAGAACTCTGAGCATAATAGGAGTAAATAAATACAAAAAGTCATTCTTGCAATATGTTCTAATTACTGCTCCCTTATCATATTTTTTATTTGATTGTATTCATTTTGAAGTGAATGGATTTATTATCATGATAGTTATGGAGATTTCTTGTTCCAGAGTTGCAGTGAAAGGTAATGTTATATCTTTAGATCAAATATTACAGGCCATTGCTCATGAAGAACTGTTTTCCTGAAAATTGTAGATTGGGTTTTTTCCGTTACATAATTATACAGGACTAGGCAGACACACTGTACAATTATAAAGGCTGATTTGATAACCTGCATCTGTGGCTGTAATGGAATGAAATTTCCAGTCCTCCCATAATAATTGTGTTATTGTTTATAAAGTATGAACAAGTTAATGGCATCTTGATTTACCTGTTTCATAGATTAGCTACCCCATGTTGCAAGAAATGTGCAAGGTCTAGTGTCTAGCATACTGCAGGGAAAGATTTTTTAATTCTAGATATTGCTTGTTTTTGCAAAGTTGGTAATGAATGCTTGCACTTCACACCCATATCAATTCATTTTACTTCCTTGTATATCCATCCTTTTGTGCAGATTAATTTTATTAAAGACTTGCTCACTTATAATATATTTCAGCCACTTAATTGTACCATGAAGCTATGCTGAAACTTCCATTTGTTTGTAATTTTTAAAAATATTTTTTATTTCCATGCTTAAGTATAGAAAATATCTTTCTAATGTCTATTTTTTTTGTCCATCTGTTCACAAGTATCTCGTCAGGAGTGGAATTCTCCAAAATTACAGATAGGTTGACCATGATATAGTAATCATCTGTGAGAAGGATATAACTTTGGCCCCTCCACTGGGATCCCTATTTGGGGATCAGAAGTCAAATATACATAAATCACTGTTGCAGTAACATTTTAAAAATAACTTTCAGTCAAACTTCATGTATGCCGTCCTAGCAAGTGAACAATTAATATGTTTAAAAGATTTTTGATTATGTCCCTTTGGCAGTAGTTTGAAGAGGGGCTGGGGGGTGAGTATGTAATCAGAACCATTAAAATTTGCCATGGCAGCCATTGAATATTGAATTGGCTGCTTGAGTTAAAAGTTTTCATTGCTTAACCACATATCTTGAGAAAGTGTTGCATACCACATTGATGGTCTTATCTTCAAGGTCAAGGTTATAGTTTAGTATTTTTGGGTTTCCATCACCCTTTTGGTTGGGGTCATCGGGTTGTACTGTTTAAAATACCAACAGCTTATTTCAGGGGCATATAATGTTTTTCTTAAAACAAAGTTCTTTTAAAATAACCAATGGGTCAACAAGAAATATTTTTTTTGCAACTGGAAATCTTGTGGAACAGTAATTTGTTTTGGAAAATGAAAAAGTCATAACTGGTTTTGAAGTCAGTTGTTATTGGCAAGATGGCCATTTCAAAGGTCTCTCCGTCAGAGATCCCACTTTTGAATGATTGATAACTGACATGCTGTCTCTAGTTCAATACCTTTCGTCCTGCAACTTGCATCAGTGTATAGTCTTTATAACAAACAAGAGTTGGTAGATTTGGTATTCAGTTTAGTTTATTTGTAACATATATAGACTTGTTTTGAAAAAGGAGTATTTGATTTTGAAGAAAAAACAATTGCAGTTCTAATAAAATTTTATATTGGCACAAAGGTCATGGAAAAACCTTGAAAACATTTTGTCATATGGTGAAGATAAACAAAACAAATTAACTCAGCAGATCCAAATATACATGTTTTAATTAGTCTTGTGTAACAGTTGGATGAAAATGGATCATAATTTCTTATTATTATATGCCATATCTTTCATGCCAAAACATAGGGATTCTCAATGCTTGATTAGTACATGGTTTCCTTTGTTTTTTCAGGCCTGCATCAGAATGCGTGGTAACCATGGCATCCATAACACCCTCAGCAAACAGTCAGAACAGCAGCAGCAACAGTCAGAGTCCCTCTTCCTCTTCCTCCACATCCAACAGGAGCAACTCATCAACACGTCGTAATAGTGCTTGTAATCCGAATCGGAACAGTAATTCACATAGCAGTGAGCGCCATGTTTCAGTAGGTGGCAATCAACGGACTGGCTCTGGTGCTAATGTACAGACTGGCTCTAGTAGTAACAATAATAATAGCAATAGTGAGGACAGTAGTCCATCAGACTTTGCTAATAACAGTGCTTTGCCACGCAGACGTTCTACGCGGCATCGAAACTATTTGAATAGGGCTCAGCTTCACAATATGATACAATTACCTGAAGGCTATGGTAAGTGCTAATAGAGCTGTAGATCTTTGCATGTTCTGTGTGTGTGTGTGTGTGTGTGTGTGTGTGTGTGTGTGTGTGTGTGTGTGTGTGTGTGTGTGTGTGTGTGTGTGTGTGTGTGTGTGTGTGTTTTGATCATGCATGAATGTATACTTGTATGTATTTGTGATTTATTGATGGCACATAGCATAATCTTGGCATTATAGCAGTGAGCAAACAGAGAAATGTTAAGTCAAAACCTTTGCCAAAATCCCTAGGAAAACAAACCTGTCTGACAAATCTAAATATTCACCATGAGTCAACAGAGTCACAGTAAAGATATTGTGAAAGTGACCCCAAAAAGCATACAAAAGGAAGATGAAGGTAACAAAGGATAAAATCCTTCCGATATAAACAGCACCCTAAGGCCATGATAGTATCCTAAGGCCATGACAGGAAAAACATTATTCCATGACAAACAGGTTGCCTTAATTAGTTGCCTGAAAACAAAATGCCAGAAGAGGTATAAGACCTATTCTACATCCCTGAGACCACAGGTGGATTTACCTGTAATGTTTATAACCATAGGTGGATTTGCCTGTAATGTTTATTACCACAGGTGGATTTGCCTGTAATGTTTATCACCACAGGTGCAATAATGATTGGCTTGTATGTACTTGCATTTAGCCAATCATGGTTTCACTGTTCTGTTAGGAGCAGTGCCATCACCTCCATTGTTGAGAGATATTCAGTTGAATTTTATTTAAATATTTTGAAAGCCCTGTAAATAGTACATGAAACCTTAGAGATCTACTTCTCATGGTCTGTACCACTGTAATGTTTTGTCCAAAATGCACAGTTGTGCAAACCACTGCTATGTTATATGAATATCCTCTCCCCCATTACAAATGAGTGAGCACATGAAACTTGTGCACAGTGAATTTGCTGTGATGTAACGAAACATGTAACATTCATTAATGTTAAACAGACTCAGTCTGATCATGTAAGTGCTTTAGTTTTAGATTAGACACAATAATCAAGTACTTACTAAGTGACTTTTTGCAGTTGAGCACTGAGACACTTTCATTGATTAACTAGTTATTAAAAATGTTTTACCTACAGTACTTGGAGATGTATAATTTTGGTATTTGGTGTTGATGTCTGCTGTTACATGCATTTCTAATGCATTCAGCATTTTGCTGTTGTCACAAGACACAATAATAGCCACTCATGCAAATCACTTTTAAGTTGAATGAATAACACCTCCACCCCAGTAATGAAGGAAAAACAACTAGAAGTTTTATCTTTATTCATGAATATTTATGTATCACACATGTTTATTGAAACATTCTATGTGGGGTCTATTCATAAGTACTGCTCCCCACACCCCACAAAATAAATGAAAATTCTCCCTTATGAAAATGAGAAAGCCACAGTTCTCTCTATATGAAGATCCTGGAGAAATCACTACATTTGATCACCTTGGTTAAATTGAGGTTCTGCCAATTCTTGAACATGTCTGTTTCTTTAATACTTGCATTTATTACTTTCTGAAAATGTTCCAAGTACCATAAATAAAACATGCCTTGGTATATTGTGAAATTTTGTTTAAAATTGGATGAAAATATCAAAGTCATAGAGAGTTGAATTTGTATTTGTTATTAGCTTTGCTGGTTATAGACCAGGAGAGCTTATGGCATAGTCTGTTGTCTGTCCATCCAACTATTGGCACAAGTTTGATATTGCTGCTCTTCCAAAACTACATAGAAGATTGCCATGAAACTTGCACACACATACATCCCAGGGTCTAGTTGGTCCTAAATGAAAATGGTGTTGCTTGAATATATGAAAATCTTGAAAATCTTGTTATCACTACTCCTGAATGAATGGTCATTGAAAGCAAGGGGTTTTAACCGAAATACTTTTCATGATATTTAGCTGGTTGCAGATGAAAATTGTGCTTGTGTGACTGCTGATGTGGCTGCCATGGTGGCTATCTTGAAAATCTTGTTCTGGTTACTTCTGCAAGATGGCTGGTGATTATCAACATTGCATTTTCACCAAAAGACTTATGATGCCTGGTTGGTCCTAAATGAAAATGGTGCTAATTTGATATCCAATATGTCCACCATGACAGCCATCTTGAAAGTCTTGTTATCATTACACTTCCAAAATGGAAAGTCATATCAGCATGGGGTTTCTACCAGGGTACTTCTTATGATGTCTTGTTGGTCCTAGATGAAATTTGTGCTAATCTGACATCCATTATGTCTACCACAGGAGCTGATTTGAAAATCTTGTTATTGCTTAATAAGATGGCTTCAACACACAGTAGTTAAAATAAAGAAATGATTATCTTGATTTCCTGGAGATCCTTTTCAGCTAGTAAGTAGAGTATCAGTCCCTTCAAGGGACTGTTGTTGCATTTTGGTGCAGTTAGTTAGGTCCGTTTTCTTTATGCTATAGTAAAGCTGTAATATACTTGTCCCATCCTTTAACATGTTGAAAAAACTTGTGATCCCGCTTGTAACACAGGGGCAGGCATGGATCACTTGCTGCCGTATAGAAAATACCATAATAAATAGGGCCGAGTTTGCTGTATATGAATAAAATTACAATCAAAATTGGTAAATGAATATTTGATATATCCTTCATTGTATCATCAAAAATAACAGCAGTTAGTGCCTGGGAATTTGGAATCAATATCCTGAAATTTGCAACTTCTAATAAGAAGTCATATAGTTTTACTAAATTTTCTTTTCAAAAAATGCTCAGTGGACTGTAAATAAATATATACAATGAAATGTCAGTCAGTGAAAATGCTGGTAATGCCTACAGGGGACAGCACCCAATATATAAATACCTAATAAATAGGTCTCGTCAAGTGAGATTCATATTTCGTTTTTATCTTTCAATTTGGTTTCAGACTAATCATCATAAATGTGATGTGCCCTGTTGTATTCAAATGTGAAAGTGTCAATCAACCATCACAGTGATGCCTACGAGCATTTCATGGAAAACTTAATTTTCATTGTGTTTTATTCTGTGACTTGGAGAAGTATTTGTTGTATTGTCACAGTCAATTAAAAGTAGACCAGCATTGTATTATCACAGTAATTATATATATTGTGTCAAAATAAGTAAAACTTGTGAAGTTCATATCTCAGAAGCGTTTGTCAGTGCCATCAATACAAGCAAATGTGTTTATAACTAAAGCATGCTTCATGTAGGTTTATGTGTCTGATCTTTTCATTTGTTGCCACAAAACTGGGGATTTATCTGCATAGTGCCATTGTACTAGGCCACTACAGTGTGCTGCATAGTGCCATTGTACTAGGCCACTACAGTGTGCTGCATAGTGCCATTGTACTAGGCCACTACAGTGTGCTGCATAGTGCCATTATACTAGGCCACTACAGTGTGCATTTTATGCTGCAGAGACAAATTTAAGTCGACTGCTCCAATGGCCTAAGTGGTTAGAGCATCTGACTCAGTTGTGGGAGGTTGCTGGTTCAAACCCCGGCTGTCATAACAGAGACTTATAAAAATGATACTAGCAACTATTTTGCTTGGTGCTCAGCATTAGGAGATTAGTGTTAGGACTGGTTGACCTTGTTTCAGAATAATATGACAGGATGGGACATGATGCTACATGTCTGCAGCATGATGCCCCACACATCACTATAAGCTGCCACACTGCTGACATTGTAGCAATATGACTAAAACTATTAAAGTTATATTAAACATTCAAAAAACACACACACAAATTTAAGTCCTTGAGTTTGGATTATTTTCTTTAATACTCATGACTGCTGTCATATAATTTGATATGCGCACAGATTCCTAGAGATATTAGATTTTTGTAGCCCTTCCCCCCACCCCAACCCCTATTGTTTCACCTGTCCTTTTTATGGACAGAAATAATTTTCCAAGGAACAAGTTTTCTGAGTTCATGCAAATATTTTTTATGTTGTACCTTTTCAGCAAGAAAGTATTATGTGATGATCATTCACACTTTATAGGTATTTGCATTTTGTTTTTATTTTAAAAACAGTACATTTTAAATTTCAGAACAACGAACAACACAACAAGGCCAGGTTTACTTCTTACATACTCGAACAGGTGTCAGTACATGGCATGACCCCCGAGTACCCAGGTATGACAAAATCTTACATGTACGAGTTGTATTATACAGCTGATCAGTGTACAAATAAATTGTTTGATGTACACAGACTATCATAATAATTTATTTTACGATTCTACCATTGAAAATCAGGATTACCACACTGTTCTGATGTTTAAGGAGGTCCTGGAATCCAGTTGAATTTGAATTCAATGAAAATATCCTGGAAAACTCCTACAAAATTTACTTTTTTTTAAAAAAAAAAATGTCCTGGAACTTGATGTTAATAAGTTAAACTAAAAATTTAGAGAAAATACATTATTTTTCCACTGCAACTTTGCAGTGAATGATTTAGCAATGATTGTCACATTAAGTTGGTAGCCATGGTTGAATCTGGTAACTAAGCATATTTACACACTTGCCTTCAAGTGCAGTATTATGTCTTTAATCAAACTGTCAGACTTTAAAAATTACTCCTGAAATATGTTATTTCCTCCTTAAAACCTGGAAAACGTTCTGGAAAATAAAAATCATTTTGGTGCAGGAACCCTGAATAAAGAGCAAAGAGAAATATATTAAATGAATTTCCACTATTACCTGCAAAAAGAAATACATGAAGTGAATTTAAAAAAATTAAAATTAATATACAAAAATTAGTTTTGAAAGTTTGAAACAAGAACTATTTAACTGCAAATTATGATTTTTTTCCTGTATGATTTGAGTCATGAAAACTAAAGTAGTCTTGAGCAAAGCTATTGTCTTGAATACATATTTGCATTAACTTGGACTTAACTATTGATGATCTTCAATACAAACATGCTTTACTTTGGACTTGTTAATGATAATCTTGAATACATATATGCTTTACTTTGAATTTTTTTTTATTAATAATCTTGAATACAGATATGCTTTACTTTGGACTTGATATTGAAGATCTTGAATACATGTTTTGTCCAGGACTTAATATTAATAATCCTGAACACATATATGCTTTACTTTGCTCTTGTTATTGATGATCTTGAATAGATGTTTTGTCCAGGGCTTATTATTGATGATCTTGAATACATATATGCTTTACTTTGGACTTGTTATTGATGGTCTTGAATAGATGTTTTGTCCAGGACTTATTATTGATGATCTTGAATACATATATGCTTTACTTCAGACTTTTTATTTTTAATCTTGAATACATATATGCTTTACCTTGGACTTATCTTTGATGATCTTGAATACTTATATGCTTGATCCAGGATTTGTTATTGACAATCTTGAATACATATATGCTTTATCTAGGACTTGTTTTTGACAATCTTGAATATATATATTCTTTACCTTGGATTTATTATTGATGATTTGTCTGATTTATGCAGTCAGATAATGCCATTGATTTATTTTAAGTTTCAACTAGATACATAACTTTCAATGGCTTTTTGGAAATTGGAGCTTGTCTTCAGAGGATATAAACAAACTCAGATCAGTAATTCAATGGAAATAGAGAAAATTCTTACTGAAACACTTGAATACTGTGCATATTAAGTTTGAAGTTTTACAGAAACACTTGAATACTGTGCATATTAAGTTTGAAGTTTTACAGAAACACTTGAATACTGTGCATATTAAGTTTGAAGTTTTACAGAAACACTTGAATACTGTGCATATTAAGTTTGAAGTTTTACAGAAACACTTGAATACTGTGCATATTAAGTTTGAAGTTTTCTCGCAGTTTACATTGATTTCACAAAAGTCATTAAAAAAAATGTCCAAAAATGATTCATTTTGATATTTCTGTTTTCCATGTCGGAGCAATATGCATTCAAAACAAATTTAACATTACTGTGTGAATACTTTGTCATTGTGAATGGTTGGTTACATTATTAATGCACTTGTAAATAAAAGAAATGATTGTAAGTGTAATTGCATTGGAAGAATGAGTGGTTCTTTCTGACTAAAATATTGATGCATCACATATTAACTATAATGATATGTAAAAATCAAATAGGTAGGCAGGTACTAGATTGGATTTCTCAGTAAGCTGGGAAATACCTGCAGGCATAAAACAAGTACATATAATCATTGATGCCTATCCCTTGTTTTCCCCCCATGCTTAAACAGGGAATATTTTGATAACCTCCATCAGTCTGCCCATTTATGAATTTCTCTGTTACTACATAGCCTAACCACTGGGTAGGGGGTGCTATATGTGTCTTCTACCTTTTGGAGGGTGTTCAAAGTCATTTGTACAAAAATTTCAGTCACAGTGATTTTTCCAGTATTTTCTGACTGCACTTTTTCTTCATGGTGATTGCAGAGCAATGTATTGTTTTTGTTTTCTTCATGCTGATTGCAGAATGGTGTATCATGTTTATCAAAAATGTTTCAGTATGACCTCCAGGTCACTATTGAATGGGATTGGGTTGTGGGGTGCAGAGAGATTATGCAGTGAAATTATGAGTATTTGTGATGGGGAGATGTTGTATATCAAACAGTGTCAAGGCAACCATTTTCATTTTCATATGCACTACTTAAGGCAGAGCATATTGTTATGATAGCTATCTAGCTGATGCTTATTTTGTTTCTGCACAGTAATTTTAGTTCACTTCCCCCGTAAGTGCCTTGTGATCCAAAGAGATGACATTGGTCACATGACTGATCAGAACCACAGTCACATTGATATGATCAGTTTGGGAGCAAACTTTTAAAGAAGAAATGTCAAATATACAGTACAATTTACAATTTTCTGCACAAAAGAGTTGCAATTATCATTCTTTTGCCATTTGTGAGCAATATATTTTTTGCAGATTGGGATGTACCTTTGCAGAGGCAAAGTGTTACAGGCCGTTTCCCTAATTTTGCAAGTTTAACTGGACAGCAAGTTTCAATACATTGGTGGATGCAAACCACTGCCGAATCTAATCCCAGAAGGGACGGGCCTGAATGAGTGAAATACTCAGAAAGTATCATAACCGAAAGGAAAACATCACATATGATTTCGGCACATCTTCCACTACAGTTTTGATGGGGAAACGAGCATGCTTGCCATCTGCAACTGCATCCTTCTCTCTAGTTGACCTTCCGGACCTGTTTGCAAATTTCTTCCGTGACAAAGTACAGACCATCAGAGATGAGCTTGACAACACAATTTCAATTGACTCGTCATCACCATACAGTTGCAATACAGAATTTCAGCGGCATCTGTTAGCAGCATTTGAACCTGTCTC
>JAECUM010027385.1:0-41580 GCA_016617855.1 Megalonaias nervosa | reverse complement strand
TTTTTTTTTTTTTTTTTTTAATGATAAAATCGCGTCGGTCGCAATGATGTACCCATCGCATCCACCTTTCTCCTTGTCAGGCTTTGGAAAACCGTGTCCAAATCCAATAAACCAAACACCATCTTTTTGGTACCTCGAATCACTTGTACATGAACCATTGCAAACAATGCTCAGTGGTCACCATATTAAATAATTACTTTTCCAGAAGAATATATAGAAGCTTGTTTATAAATTTCAAAAAGCTGCCAGCATTCGTGTTACTATGCGTCGTTGGCGACTTTGTCCGAAAACAATATGGCCGCAGCCGGGGCAATGACATCATGGTTTATTTTTAGCACAAGGCTGAATTAAGTACAAGCCCCATGGCAAATAAATACGCTACTGAATAAATGGATAAATGGGAAAATTCTACATCTCCAGCTATATCCAACTCCATTGGTGATGGGATAAGCCGATACAACCAGCAATTTAGCTATATAATTCTGGATATCCTTATACATGAACTAAACCCTTTTAAAGCTGTATACAAAGTCTGGCTGTATTGAGATAAAAGGAAACAGAATTACTGCATTGTGAAGAATGGATCAACGGAGGCAATGAACAAAGGGGAAGGAAGTACTGAAGGAAGGTGGAACAAACTGAAAGGTTTAATTTGACAAAATTGTCAGTGTTAGGTGGAAACAAATGATACATTTGAATACCCCCCCCCATCTACCAGTATATGGTTCCTCATGATGCAACATAAACAAACACTCAAGTGAGCAAGCTAAAGCTTTATTATTGACAGCATCTAAGTCTGATTCTGCTTATCCAAATGTATTATTAACAATACTATTTACATACACAGAGAATTCCTTCAACCTGCTGTACAAATACAATCTTTTACAGCTGTAGTAAGTAGTCCATTAACTATCATGATTAAATACACTACACTGTCTCTTTACACTGAAATTCATATCTTACATGAAGCTACTTGCACCGATGATTTGAGTTATACTACTAATATACCATATATACTACTTGTAAGTCCAACTGCAAACAAGACAGACCCTGATGTGCAATCATATAATGCACCAGCCGATTAGGGTACAAAGGTACACGATGTTTGCTCTATAGTACGAACTGTATACATCTAGATTTGCTGGCATATTATGTGACTGCAAATCTGGTATGTACAGTCTGTAGTTAGATCAACTTGTTAGTACAGTCAGTACCCACCTGAGGTATGTACAGTGCAGTGATGACACTTAATTTCCATCTATGCAGTCTTGGGTTGGATCCCCAGTTGCACATGCAAGGTCACCAATCCAAAAATAGGTCTTCTCCAGCTTGGTTTAACTGAAATATCACATCCCTACCTACCCTAATCTTGTTCAACCAGACTCTTCAATGGTTCTCAGAGATCTCTGTCATTAGCCTCTGGCAAAATGCATTCATGATCTGTGTTAAAGATGTAAGGTGCTTCAGACAACCTTTGTAGAAGCAAAACTGCCATATCTAAAATTAACCTCGACATACTTCCTGCAATTGTTTAGTCAAGGCAAAATTCTAACAGAAAGATGAAAAGATTTCATTACACATTACTCTGTCAACAAATGCCAATACAAGAGGTTTGTCTCAATTAGCAAAGTACACTGTCCATGTTTATGCAGAACATGACATCATCTTATTATAGCATAATGTACGACATCAACTCATCAAAGAATTTTTGAAAATGTTTGGAAAGACTAGTTTTGGCATTTTCCAAAAAAACACAGGCTTTTACCTGAATCTTCTTTGGTAGAGATCTCGCGGAACTGCACGAGAGGTCTGGTTGAATGAGCTGACATCTCAGACATCCCCTTTTTCTTTGCATCAAGAAATAGTTATTTTTCCAATGTGAATACAAGATCCATAAATGATGGGTTTCATTTAAGCATCACATAATGGACAGTTATTTCCTTAAGGTTGCAAATTCTGAAATTCAAGGTGAAAATGGAGCAAGTTCTTCCTATTAAGGGCTAAATTTACAACTGCAATTTATGAAGTACATGCATCTGAGAGGCTAAATTAATGGCTACACTAAACATGAATAAACATACAAGCTAATGCAAAATACAGTCTATCCGTGAGTATCATTCTCTTTGTTAATTACCTTAGATAAAAAAAATTAAGATTTACACTTAAAAATTAACATCCTATTTTATGTGTATTATCATAAACACAAATGCTGAAATGCTGAATATATTTCTTATTGCTTAAATAAACTTATGCAGTTATTTAAAAAAACAGTAGTGTAATAAAAACTGAAATTTTATATATTACCTACAATGCACAAGAACTGATTCTGCAGATAGTTCACACATTTGTAAAAGTACCATACATACTCACTGATTGGTTCCAAACACAAACTGCACAGACCCAGTTCTGCTATTGAACAATTTGTTGGCTGATCTGGGTATATGCAATTTGTTAGGAATAATCAGTAGAACAAAGAACACAGACCCTGATCGGCATGCACATTATGCAATGGCAGATTAGGGTATATGTTGCTTGCAGGTGAACTCGACTTCTAAACAAGGATAGACGGTACTTACAAATTTTTCATTATTCTATTTGAAGACTTAAAATCATAAAATATATCTACAAAATAAATTATACAAAACAATTTTCCTTTGGTTTTAACAAGTACTTTGCCTGCTACTCAGCCGAGTTGAACTTTCTGTTACCTAGAACCAGAAGAGGGTTTTTTTAAAAAAAAAGATTAGGTTCATCATGGATGAACATGCAATGGGGACTGGAAACCTTTTACAGTTGTCTCCTTAAAAAAGGTTATTTAAATGCTCACAACTTTAAAAGAACTCAACTTATTTTGAAAAATGTTCAATGCTGTTCGTGTACAAATATATGCTTTCTTTCATAATGTTTATTTCGAAATTTCAGTGTTACTTTGTCTCTGAGATCAAAACAACATCACAGATTATTATGCACTTACCTAAGTTTTAAGTTGTAGTCAACTAAAACATGGTTTAGATGAAAACAACATATATCTTCAAAACCACTTATTCTAAATCAAAATCTTATATATGAATTAAATTTATAACAAAGTGAAAAAGTGTCAATTATACATACAGGAATGTGCAAGGTGCCATAAAAACTCTGTATGCATATACATACATACTAACATGCTCCTCTCCACATACACATTTTTATTTCATTTATAATTCACAGAAACTGAAACATGTTTAGTGGAGATATGTCTTATTCATACAAGTGATAACCCTGAAAACATTAAAATCTGGAATCCTCTTTCCAAAAACCTGGAATTTTTATCAATATATCTTCCTTTCAAATTTGTTTCTGTTGAATGTTCTTAATTTCATGTTTTAATGCCACTTTGTTTTCAACTACATGGCATTCATTAAAAAAAATAAATAAAACTAAATTCTCTCTTTAGTTATAATGTAATATGCATTGACATTCATATAATTGGTTGTGATTGCATGTAGTTGTCATTGAGATAACAAGCACAAACAGCTTCATCCTATTTTGTATTATGTAAATTTCATACATTTTAAAAGAATAAATGTTTTGACAATGAATGGAAATACTTTCTTACTGCTACATATTTTGAAATAAATCTGCAAGTCTTTTATTTGTAGAAAGCTGCTGTATATTAGGTATCAAGTATTTCAACATTTTATCCAACTTTTTACCATTATTTAACATTTTTAAAACATTTTACCAAAGTTTTTAATGTAAATGACCTTTTAAAAAACATTACAATGTAGTTTTGTTTATTTTTTTAAAGACTAATTTATTGGTAGACTCCAAGTTTTACACACAAAAGTTTTGAATGTTCCAATCTGAGAGTTAACCAAATGTGGGATGTATACCAAAGCAACTGCAAGTACAATAGCTGTTGTTATACATCAATACTGGGCAGCTGACATGTATCAGCTTGTGAGTGCAAATTCACACACATTAAGAACTGCAGTGGCCAAGGTTTGGGGCTTGTGATCAGAATGTGGCAGGTTTGATTCCCACCATCTGATCAACCAAGATTCTTGTTAATATGGAACTTAAAAATAATCAACTCAACCAAGATTCTTGTTAATATGGAACTTAAAAATAATCAAATCAACCAAGATCTTGATACAAGCATACATGCCAAATCTAAAAAAACACTTACCAGATATATGGAGTCTAGAATATCCACAAGCTCAGCAAACTGAATGATCATCTCATTAATACGTGTGAATGTCACTCATATTTGAGCTCAACTGATATCTTCATGATACATGCTTACACACCAAAATCTATAAAAATCTACTATGAAATATTACCTTGAGAGTATTCACAAACTAAGCCAATCAGATGCATCATCTCATAAAATATCATGGATATGCTTATTTTTTAACACTTCCATGACTCTTATATAAGTTTACATACCAAATCTAATTGTAAATATGGCCCCTTGAGTGTTCATAAACTGTCGATCAAATGCAAGATCACATTAATGTGTGGATCTTGTTCATAACTGAACTCATCTGAAAGCTCAATGAGCCAAGCTTACATATCAAATCAAATAAAAATGTTATCAGAAGTATGGCCTCATGTGTAGACAAGCTTCACTAAACAGATACAAATTAACCTCATTAATATGTGTGGATGCCATAACCAAACTCAACCAGGGTCATGACAGTATAAGCCTAAATAGGAATTCTGGTCAAAGTTTGATCAGAAATATGATATACAAATTCTGGTCAAAGTTTGATCAGAAATATAACTGCCAGAGTGTTCATAAGGTCAAACAATCAAAGATGATGCTCATAATCAAACTTGTTTGAAATCTGGATTATATAAGCTTACATAATACATATGATCAATAACAGCAATAATGAGACTTTCAAAATGGCTGCAATGGAGGCCATATTGGATGTCAGATCAGCACTATTTTCATTTAGGACCAACTAAACACCAAAAGGAATCTCCTGGTGAATATCCCATGTTGATATGACCATCTATTCAGAAGGAGTAGCAATAACAGGATTTTCAAGCTGGCCACTGTGATGGCTATACTGGATGTCTGAATGGTATAATTTTCATTTAACCCCAACAGAAATTATAAGCAGTTTTCTGGTGAAAGCCTATCAATATGAATTTTTGTTCAAGAGGAGTAGCAATAACAAGATTTTCAAAATGGCTGCCAAGGTAGTCATATTGGATGTCAGATTGGCATCATTTTCATTTAAGCCCAACTAGACATCATAATAACTTTTCTTGTAAAATCACATACTGATATGACTTTCTCTTAAGGAGGAGTAGCAATGACAAGATTTTCAAAATGCAAAAGTTGGACACACTGGATGTCAGATCAGCACCTCTTTCATTTAGGACCAATTAGACATCATAAAATGTCTTTTAGAAACACCCAGGTAGATAAAATGATGATCCATTCAGGAGGAGTAGCAATAACAAGATTTTGTAGATGGCCGTGGTGTCAGCCATAATGAATATTTCAGTGTCATCATTTTTATTTAGACAAAAAAAGACTGTGGTGTCTGAAAACATGCCAAAAAGATAATATAAATGCAGTGTAACATTTACAAAATAATCTGCAAAAAATTTTTTTACATCTAATATGAATATGAAATGTTTTTTAAGGTTTAATCAAAGCTTCCACTAATCAACATTTTGAATAACTGTTGCTGAAATTATATTACTTTTGGAGAAAATAAGACAATTACTTTCATTCACTGAAGCAGTGATGTTGATAATTTTGTTAAGCATGTACAGATAAACATTAACTGAAAATTAAGTTATCTGTAAAAGAGTAAGCCTGCCAATAACTTGGGTGAAATGTTTTTTTTTTTTTTTTTTTAAAGGCAAGCAGTTTTAATAATAAGTTACTAAATCAGGGCAAAACAACAAACCTCAGACCTATATTTAACAAAATCTTTAAGTTATTCTGGAAAAATGGAACAATATTTCTTTACTGTCTACACTGAATGGAAGTACAAGATCAGCAATGCATTATAACATAAATCACAGATCATCCCCATGGCAAAAATATTCAGCCGTTAGAAGATACTTATTTCTCACAGAGACAGTAAAAGTCATTCCTTGTTCAAAACAAGGATCAATATAGATATTTAATTATTATAAAGCCTGGTCCCCCAGTGTTGTTATTTCTACTAATGCATTGTCTTGCAGAGCTTAGGAACCAGTACAGAAGCCATGGTAACAGATGATCCTGAGACGTCCACAAATCCACCATACTGATATGAAAGAGAACAGGCTCAGCGAGCCAGTGTGGTTATCAGTGAAGCACACATTTCAAAAAATTCTAGGGTAAGGTGAGTTTTGAGGGGCTCTTCATCTATGTCCATTCTGTCATCTAAAAAAAACCAAGATGAGATCATGAAACAATCATAATAGTATGCATATTCCTGGCTCTGTAGACATGGCAGTGTCTGATCACACAAAGAGAACTTGCACTAAAGTCTTTCTTTAAAACTGTACTAAGAACCTCTACACCATGTTCAAACTTTTGTATGGATTGTGTATGACAGAATTACAAACACTAAATAATCTTAATTTCTTGAGATTATGACTTTATTGTGAGCAAATTTAGTGCAGATCAATCAAAAAGCAAGAGGTTAAGTTTATGAATACAGTGGGCCCCCTCGTGAACAGCCCCCCCCAACAAACCTGTGTTCAAAGTACCTCTCAAGAAAGGCCACCTCTCTAACATGACCAGCAGCCAGCATATTAGTGCAAAAATGTAAAATTTACCCCTCACAAGCGGCACATTTTATTTTAATGTGTCCAGAACCAATATTTAATTCATACGGTTATCTTTACTGATGTCTGTTTCCTGATGTCAGGTTTTCATTACTGAATGAAATGTTGGCTAAAGTACATATACCACTAAGGTTATTATTATATCATTAACACCAACATTTACAGGATATAGGGTCAACAATGTTGTGATGGAACTTTGAGCTTCACACAGTGGCCAAGGTTTTTTCTTTGATGAGTATGACCAGACATAACTGTCAAGATCATAACATGTTCAGCATAGGCTAAATATAGATTTTGTGTATTAACACACAGAGAGAAATTAACCTTGAACAAAACAGGGTACCTGACAAAGACCGAAAAATCACGTTACAGTGCATGTATCAATTCCTTTATAAACAAGGCATTTTGTCGACACTTCAAACATTTTATCTGCATAATTAAGTTGCAGTAATGAACAATTAGCAACATAGGATTAAATTGTTACAAAACTTTACCGTGTCATCACATAAACAGAGAATTCGACTTGATGACAATGGGGAGAGTTCAAGAGTTCTTGCAGAAAAAATTTTATGTTGGGAAGACTCAAATATACAACATTGTAACAGATAAGGAGAATATTCTGTGGCGGTGACAAAAGGAATAAATGGAAAGAGGTTTATTTTAAATGCCAGGCAATGTATTTACCAAGATTTAAACAATGTTCTTGAATGGTTTTGCCATGTGCATGTCAACAATACCCTACTCGCATATCACGCTTAAGAATAAGAGCTATTAATGTTAACTTGAAATAAGTCAGTTCTTAAGACAAGAAGAACATTTTAATAATTAGCGCTACTTTTCAACGAAGATATTAAATGCTTTGAAGTTGTTTGATTATTACTACATACACATACTAGTCACAAATATAGTTCCCCTCTGGAAAGGCCACCTGTCTTATATGGCCATTTTCCCTGTGCAGAAAGGGTGGTCATATAAGTGGGGAACCACTATATATTTAGGTCTGTTTCGATAGATATTATCTGTCTTGACTTCAGGCCAGCCAATAAAACTCAATAAAATTCAATAATCAGAGTTACCTGGCTGTAGATACAATGACTAAGGATCTACCTTTTCTTCTATTAGTATCTACAGATATGGTAGTTTGAATAACATTAATTTTAATGCCAACTTATTTTATTCTAAATTTGTTTTGATGTCCATATTTTCTGGACTGTTACCATCAGATCAGGTTTTCTGCACTGGTAATTTATTAGATTGGTCACTTACAGCTTGTGAACCAGACTGGTCATATGTAAAGAATGGCAATTTAAAGTAGGCAGTCTCATAATAAAAGGGTTTATGCTGTGAATTAAATTACACATAGAAATACACGTAGTGCAAGACATGGAGCATGCTTATAGGTAGAAAGTGGTGTCACTTCCTAGTTGACACATTTTGCCTATTACGGTTGCTAAATGGTGAGCAGTGCAGTTTTCCCTTCTAAATGTCCTTCATGCCAGAAAGCTTTTAAATTTGGTCAGATTCTGTTGTGTAGTTTTTGAGAAGAACTGTTTCAAGGATTTTTTTATTTCAAGCAATGGTGGACTTAATGGATGGCAAATCAGAATCTATTGTTTGCATTTTTAAGACAGTCACGCAAGAATGTTTTCTTTCAAATTTGGTCAAATTCTGCTCAGCAGAAGTCATTTAGAGGTTTTTCAATAATTATTAATGCTGGCCATATCTGATGGCAGATTTGCATCATGGAAAATAAATGTGAAAGCCCTATATGCCATGATGCTTTCCTTCAAATTTGAAAATTTTCTGTTGAAAGGTTTTTGAGAGGAAGCTGTGCAGAAACCGTAGCTTTCTTATCAGACTAAACCATGATTGTTATCACTGTCTGTTAGGCTTTGCAACTTATGGGTCTCTTTATTACCCTGAGTGCAAGTGGTCCACAAGATTTCCTAAAAGATTTTACTCTAAAACCAAAGTTAATCTGCAAAACCCATTTTTCTCTGATGCACAGTGACTCCAACCTTTGACAGGCCTGCCATAAACTTTGGTCAAGATATGTGGTTTAGAACTAATGTGTTATGCAAAAACAATTGTTCTTCTTTCAATCAAAGTGACCTTGACATCTGATCCTTTGATCCCCAAATCAATATCTTCTTTCTTAACCAATATATTAATTACCCCAAAACTTCAGTGATGGTATATGGTTGAAAACTTCTTATTTTTGTTCAGAAATCATTCTTCTTCTCAGTCACTGAACTTAATTGTTGTCCTTTTAGACTCCAAATTCAATAGGTTTCTTTCCAAGTCCAAATGAAAGCCGGCCATGAAGTTTGTTCCAAGCCTGTCAAATAGAACTAATGATACTGTGTGGAAAATGTTTATCTTCTTTCAGTCAGTGACCTTGACTTTTGACCTTCTGATCCCCAAAATGACAGTCTTCTTCCTTACTCTATGTAGAGGCCCTCCATAAAGCTTAGCAAATGTAGATGGTAGGAATCTGTGTTATTGTGTGGAAACAAAATAAGCAACTGATGGTAGGACACACAAAATCATAACACACTCCAACTTATGGCAATCAGGTAACAAGAGTCTGTCAAAGAGGCTAATGCTCTAGTGGCCAAATTTTGTTTCCAGAATCATAGATAAGACTAATTCTTCTTTTTAAATGCCAAGTCTTGAAAGCATCTGGTGGCCATATTGGATCTAAAATTGGCACCATTTTCATTTAGGATAAACTACTGGCAGATATAAAAAGTCATTTAGTGAAGATTTCATGTCAATATGACCATCTAATCAAGTGAAATAGCAGAAACAAGATTTTCAAGATGGCCATCCAGACAGCCATACAAGATATGGCTGATTGGCACCATTTTTATTTTGGACCAAGCAGACATCATGAGATGTCTTCTAATGAAAAACCCTGGTCAATGTGACTATCTATGAGATGAAGCAATAACAAGATTTTTCAAGATGGGTGCAGTGTTGACCATATTCAATCAGGATCAAATATACATCATAAAAAGTCTTTATTGAAAAGCTCATACTGATAAGATCTTCCATTCACAAAGAACAGTAACAAGATTTTCAAGAGGGACACCATGTCAATGATATTGGATGTCATATTGGCACTATTTAAATTTGGGCCCAACTAGATATGATCAGTCTGTCTTTTGGTGAAGACTCCATGTCGATATGACCATCCATCCTGAAGACTCCATGTCGATATGACCATCCATCCAGAAGAAGTAGCTATATAAAGATTTTCATGATTGGGGGTGTGATCACCACCTTTTTCATTAATGAATAATTAGTCAACATAAGAAGTCTTCCAGTTAAAATCTGATATCAAGAGTATCAGGAAGAGTAGAAATAACAATATTTTCAAGATGGCCACTATAGCAGCCATACTGGATGTGAGATCAGCACCATTTTCATTTGAAACCAACTAGACATCATGCAATGTAATTAGTGACAACCCAATGCTGATATGACCAGCCACTTAAAGTAGTGATAACAAGGTTTTCAAATTGGTTAAGGTGGTGGCCATTATAGATGTCACACTGGCATAATTTTCATTTTAAGACTAACTAGGCATCACAAGAAGTCATTTAAAGAAATCTTGTATCAATACAACAATCTGTGGCCATAATGGATGTCCAGAAGCACCATTTTCATGTTGTTGTTGTTGTTGTTGTTGTTGTTGTAGGGCTTAACACCATTTTTCAGCACACTATAGGCTATACATGGCGGCCAGTATTAATGGTGGAGGAAGAAACCGGGAAATACCCGGAAAGAACCACCAACCCACAAGAAGCTACTGGCAAGCTTTCTCACATATCCACATTCGCCGAATCCGAGACTCGAACCCATGCAGACAGAGGTGAGATGGCAGTGATCCGTAATGGACAGCGCTTTAGACCACTCAGCCACTCGGGGCCCCTCCCTTTTCATGTAGGACCAACTAGATCATGGATAAAACTGCCAATTTTCAAGGCAATTCTCCCAACAGTTTACGAGGAGCAGTGATAACAAGAGCAAAAGTGTGCCAATATTGCTCACCTGATTTAACACTTGACTCGTTTCACTAAGCAGACTTTTGTTGAGTGGTGCCCCCACTCTTATACTGCCATCCCCTATTTAACATGTTGTTGTTGTCGTAGGGTTTAACGCCTTTTTCAGCACACAATAGGCTATACATGGCAGCCAATATTAATGGTGGAGGATGAACCCGGGAAAACCCCAGAAAGAACCACTGACCCATGAGATGCTAATGGCAAGCTTTCTCACATTCCCACATTGGCCAAATCCGAGACTCGAACCCATGTAAACAGAGGTGAGATGGCACTGATCCGTAACGGAGAGCTCTTTAGACCACTCGGCCACTCAGGGCCCCCTATGCAACATGTAAGTGGCCTGATAAAAGGGGTGGCTTTCTAGAGGAGATCATACAAATTTGAGTAATAAGTACACAAAGTATGAAAGATGTAACTAATTTTAAATTTATTATTTTTCTTGAAAAAAACCAGGAATATTATACAATCAATTTTAAATAACTTGTATTAGTGTTATTTATATTATGAATAATCATTAATCATGGTGCAAAACCACCCAGACAATAAAATCTAGTACAAACATCTGACTGAGCTAAAACAAAACTTGTTCCAACAGACAAATGCTAACCATCCAGATGGTGATGAATGACAGACCATCGCATCAGCTCTTCTGGTCTACAAACAGTGCATCTTAAAAATATGAACTGTCTCTTCTCAAATTTAAAACTATCAACTTTCTACCTTTTCACAATATTTAATCTTGATCCTTGAAAAGCAAACTAGTACAGAAATTTCTGATAATGTCTGAAAAATATTACTCTTCATAATCCTGCTATCGCAAGCAAGAGCACAGAACAAGGGTTTTATGGAAAGCCAATGTTAATCCTGTCAATGGAATTAAGACGTCAATCCAAGCATATCAGTTACAATAGACATCTTATAATACTGTCCCAAAGTTTCATTTCACAACATCAAGTGATATGCCTATCATATTTACTTAAAAAAAATTGAACAAAAAAACAATGTTGCCCTTTTCATTGCAAAAGTGATATCTGTAATATCTCTCAGTTTCTAAGTTTAAAAAAATTCTTCCTCACCTTGAAAATCTGAAGATAAAGAACTGGATGACTGTTCCGGTAGATGCTTTGTAGAAGAGTTATTTGCTTTAGTGCTCATATCTACAGGACTGGACAAGGACTGGCTACTGCTGTTCAGTGTCTCCCCAGGCTCTGGCACAGAGCTTAGACTTTTGAAGTCCAGCAGAAAGCTCTTTTGGTCAACCTGGTACAATTGCAGGCTCATTTTAACCTGATTAAAAAAGAACAGAACAGAATGACTCATTTTAATCTGATAAGAGCAATGAGCAATAAGGGTCATTATCAAAAAAGAAACTGATGGTCACAAAGGGAAAGTAAATGATGCAGGTCAATGACCTTCATTCAGGTCTATGTGGTCCATCTTTGCTGCTCATAAAAACAGGACCTTATTTTATTTACCCTTTTACCCCACCCCACCCAATAGGCAGTTTTCATTCACCATTGATAAAGTTAACAAAATGAATCAAACTAGAGCCAATGTATATATGTCACAAAGGGTTCTACTCAATAGTTTGCTCCTAATGGCCTTAAACAGAGGAATTTGTGTTGAGAACCAAAGTTAGGAGAAGACAGACATTCAGGGGCCTTAACTCCTCCAAGTGATGATGTGTAATGTATCAAATCCAATTCCTTCAAGGTTTTACCAATACAAGCCACATCCCTTATAAATGATCGACAACGGACATAACTTCATCTAAAATGGAGAAGCACGCATGCCAATCCTCCTCCATCCCCCCACCCCTGAGAGGTATAAGCATAATTATTGTTAATATAAGTGGCAAAAAAGCTTAATTTGGGTGCAAAAAGTGTAATCTATATATTACATGCCAGAATTACTGCATACTGTATGAAAATAATACATTTATTTTGCTACTAACCTGGTTCTGCTGCTGGTCAAAATTCTTGTCACAATGGGAAAATCCATATGGATTAGAACCAGAATATCAACACAAAATATGATGACAAATAATTTATATTCAGCACTCACTTTAACTGGTCTGTGTAACTTCCGCTAAATGATTCTGAACTTCAAATCATGAATTCTGCAATGATCATGTGCTCAATCCAAGAGCTGTATAACACTACACTCATATTCTTCTTTTAAAGTTTATAAAGTGGTGTTGATTTGTCTTTTTTTTTCCTGATCTGACATGTTTTGAAAAGATCCATCTGGTCTAACTTTTTCAGTCATACAACATCAAAAAGTTACTCCATAAATCCTGTTTTGATTACATCTAGCACCATTTTTTTAAAAGGTATAGACTGGTCTTCTACCTAACTACTTTATCAATCTATTGAATCTGTGAGGCAAAGTTTCAAATTGAAGAAATCCATCAGATTTTTTGGAAATGTGTCATATACAGTTGCTATAAATAGAAAATAAGAAAAGTACATGTGTATATATGACACCTACAATAACTTTTATGCTATTATTATGCAGCAATCTTATTTACAATATTCTAAAATTTACTGAGTGGAATAAATGACAAACAACTTTTATTGCTTTATTTTTTATTTTTTTTTAAATGTACCAAAAAGGAATAATCCATATACAGATGAGCATTAGACATAATTTGGTGAAAAAAAAGCATAATGATTATGCCAAAAGGATAATGGTTGGCATGTATGAAGAAGATGAGTTATCACCCATAAAAGACACATCTAGGTCTATGAATTTATGTTCACATCTAACTGCATCAGCAAATGTCAAATGGTTCTTGCTGCAATATCCCATGGAAAGTTATGAAGTTGATGGACAAGGAAAGTAACTCAATAAAAATGTTGTACCAGAACACATAAAAGCCCATCTAGGTTGATGAGACAATGGTTAGCCAAATTCTATCAGATTAAGTTGAATGGCTATTGAGCAATGTTGATTGCATGCAACATTCCACATTTCTATGAACATAAAAATTTGCTTCATAAGGCACATAACTTGGACCAAAAGAGATTTGATGAAACTAAGCCCATCAAACGAACTTTGGTGAATATACATGAATCTGAATTGCTAAAATAGTTGGATATACAATGTTGTATCATAACACATAACATCTAATGGTGGTTGTATACAAATGGAGCAGATAAGACAAAACTCCTAAAAGGCACATCAGAGTATGTTTAATGCTTCTTGAGCTGTGCTATTTATATGTAACATTGTATGTGAAGATCCAAAGTTATTGTCAAGGGCCATAACTCTAGTCAAAATGGAGTTGAGGAAATGAAATCAATAAATGGCACAACTAATTCTATGAGACAAAGTTACACACCAAAAACTGCATCAGAATATGTTGAATGGATCCTGAAATATGATGGTTACAAGGATGTGCAGTAGTGTGGATTAAAAATTATCTAAAAAATGCAAAACCTCCATCAAAACTAGACCAGAGAAGACAAAATCTTTAAAAGGGAGATCTACAGGTCATGTAATAAACAATGTACTAAATGGCATCAAATTATGTGTATGGGTTGCAAAGCCATGGTGGTTACAAGAAATGTGAGCATATGGACAGACAGACAAAGGCAGTTATGATAGGGCTCCCATATCCTGATGTGGGGCCCTAATTAACAATTTTGTGAAATATTATTTGATTCTGTTCTAAGTAACTGGATGCCAACTATTAATCAATGTTAAAAATTGACATCTATATACGTGTCTTCTTGCCCATTTGTGCAGGTATGTTTGTCAGTTGGAATCAAGGAAAAAATAACTAAGGGCTATTCCAATAAAGAAGACATATACATTGTAGGAAGGAATTTTTCATTTATAATCACTGCCAACTGACAGGGTTTTCCTACCATACCTATCCCATTAAATTACTTTCTGCACAAGAACAATAACCCTTGGCCAAAATTTTGGCTTTCCTTCTAACCTTAGTACATCGTTTTAGATTTCCAATTAAGAAAAGAAACTCTTGTCATAGTCAGAAACATCTGTGTCACAATGAGATATAGATGATATCATTTTAAAGAAGTAGACTTACATGTTTTCCTGTGACAGCATTTTTTCTTCTCACTTTTACATGATATGGATTTACTACTTTCCATTCCTGAAACAAAAGAAATCGCAATCACAAAAAAGACCATTAAGTCTAGCATAAATAGTGTTAACTTTAAAATGAAGATTTCAAAACTGATACAAGACAAATCAATATTCCATTCCTTTCTGTGCAGTGATAATTCAATCAATTTCAACAAATTGTTGCATTCCATGGACCAATCCTGCTTGTGCAACCTGCTGAGATGTCAGTCTTGACACGTTAGATTCATGCATTATAACAAAGACTCTGTGCTACTGACTGGTATATAGACCATTCCATGAGGACCTTAAGGCCCCATCTGGACATACTACAGTAGCCCCCTCTTGAACGGCCCCCCTGACCAGCGGCTACCCACTCCTTATGGCCAGAATCCGATGGCACCGACGAATTTGTGTTCAAAAGTACCCCTCATGAAAGGCAACCCCGCTAACGTGACCAGCGGCCAGCATATTAGTGCAAAAATATAAAATTTACCCCTCACAAGCGGCTGCATTTTATTTTGTAATATGTATCCAGAACCAATTTTATTCATTAAGTAATCCAATTTCTGTTTCCCGATGTCAGGTTTTCGTTCCTGAAAGAAGTGTTGACTAAAGTACATGTACCACTAAGGTTAATATTATATCATTTACGCTTCATGAGAAGCCACATTTATTCCATAAAGCCGAGAAAGACTCAAATTTTAATCCATCAAAAAGGTAAGTACATGTAATCCGATTAGCCTTACTGCTGTGTTATCATGAGATGTCCGGTTTAGTCACTCTGATAATTGTTAAGATTACAATTATTGAACAGTAGCAACAGCTGAGAAGTGGTGGTATTGATGTACAATACACAAGTCAGCAGGAAAATGGTTTGACAGCCTTTATGGCTTCCCTTAGTAAGATGTTGAGCTTGTTCATTTTCATAATTAGTGGCTATTACTACTGACAATAATTGTCAAGATTACAAATCGTAACGACCGCGAGGTGCTACTGTTCAGATCAAATCTGTGTACATATCGAAGTCGTTTTGGCTTCTCTCCCTTACTGTAAATAAATGTAAACACAAATAGGGTACCAGACTGCGACTAATGAATCACGTGACACGATCACTGCCTTTAAAAAACACATGGCATTTTGTTTAAATGCAGAAAAGTTGTTTTATCAGTCTTGTAGTTGGCAACACTGATGATTACAACCGGACGTAACTGTCAAGATCATAACAGGGTAAGCATAGTCTAAAAATAGATTTTTGCAGACCCACACACAAAGAAATTAGCCTTGAACAAAACAGGGTACCAGACAAAGACCGAAAAATCACGTGACAACACATTCCTTTACCAAGAAGGCATTTCATCCGCTCTGCTGAAGTTTCATCTGCATAATTAAACCGCATACAATTAGCAACATCCGAATAAATCATTACAAAACATTAACATGTCATCACGTGAATGGAGACAATTGTTTTAGAAAAAAAGTCGGTTATTCTACTCGACGACATCGGGTGAAGTGGGGAGGGGGAACTTGCCAAATGATTTTAGGTAGAAAAGACTCGAATAAAACAATTTTATGTTGAAAAGACTCAAATAAACAACATCGTAACCGATAAGAAGGTTATTCATCAGCTGTGGGAAAATGGAGCAAATGGAAAGAGAATTATGTATGTACCAAAATTTAAATGATGTTTCTGAATGGTTCTGCAATGTGCATGACAACAACACCCACTCGCATATCATGCTTACGCCAAGAATAAGAACTATTAATGCATATTCAGTTGAAATAAGTCTATTATGATAACAAGAAGAACCTTTTAATAATTAATGTTCCTTTTAAACGAAGATATTAAATGCTATGAAGAATGTAGTTTTCTTACTGTGTACATTACATATACTTCTCACAAAAAATTTATTCCCCCTCTGGAAAGGCCACCCGTCTTATAAGGCCACTTTCCCGGTGCAGAAGGGGTGGCCATATAAGAGGGGGACTACTGTATTCACTGGGATGTAACTTTCACCTGGAATATGAAAATATTATAGACTCTAAGAGTGACCTCCTCTGAGACTGCCCATGAGTAGGTTCAAGGCTTTCATGCAAAGAGGAGCATGTGTACCTCCCTGATGCCTGAGGTACTCTACTACAAACATGTTGTCCAAAGTAACCATAATACAATGAGACAATATGAAGCTGACAGCTCTTGAAGGTTAGAAACACTGCCCTATTTCCAGTTCTTTTATATGAAGGGTTGCAACTATCCAAGGCCAACATACCTGCAGAACCACTCCATCTGGCTCCAGGTCAGCACCCCATCCTGTCTGATGCATCCAGGTACTGAAAGGAATGGGTTTCAGGGTTGTGAATTGGGATCTGGGTCAGGAACCTCCCTGATATCCCTTAAGATGTAGAATAAGGGTTCATATCCCAAAGAGGGTGTGAGGGTGGGGTAATGGGACTAACCCTACTAGTTGTTATCCTGCACAAATGGGATTACTGAACCCTTCCTGACAGTCTAGAAGGAGTATGGTGATCTACATGTGTAGAAGGTGTATAATACTCATTAGGATGCATCCCCTCACAAAGTTTCATGATTCCAGTTATAACAAATTTCTAGTGTGCAAAACATTAATCAAGAAAGCACTACTAATATACAATACATGCATCATGGATTATTCACTCAATTCTGTGGACATGGACACAGATAAGGAATTAAGTGTATGTCCACTATGCATTGTGGATGTCCCCTAAGCCTAGTGGTCATCCACTCGATCTAGTGGAGATAAAGTCATGGATTTTACTGTATCCATAGTGGGTTTTATGGTCACCCCCCTTGATTTTATTGCATTCACTCTGCGAGTCAACACACTAAACAGATGGGTGAAATTACTGTCATGATCTTGACCATGGCAGGTCTCATTTTTATACCTTTACCTGTACACAAACTACAGTAGTAACATTTCTTGTGGTATTTATTAGTAGCTCACCTAGGCATACACGCAGACGAACAAGTGTAGCATGTGAAAAATACGTTTCAAATTTCCTGAATATCCCTCCACTCCTGCTCCATTGCAATCATCAGATTGCTGATCAACTAAAGGTATACCTGTAATCATATACACATGCAGCAATTACATTCTTCACTGCATCAGAGAGTAAATTTGATGTTCTTAGTCAATAAATTGTATTTCATAAATGTGCTTCTTGTACAGTTATTAGTTTGTCATAGTTTCCCTTTACTTTCATTATATTAACAAGACCCACTTTGAGCAAATTGTTGAAAGCAGTTTTATAAATAAAACAATTAAAAAAAAGACTACCAAAGAACGTATGATCAAGTACATGGGACATTACAACATGTCATATTTTTCTAAACTTTAGTCAACAAGAATATGGCATCACGTATTAACATAACAAAACTAAGATATGCAAGCTATACCAAAAAATGTCCTTCTGTAGCTTTATTGCTAAATTTTGAAAAGAACACTGTTTATCACTGAGTATGCCAATTTTTTTAAATGTACCTGAACTGACTCTTGTGCTATATGAAGGGCCATTAATATGATGAACAAACTCATTAGAACGAAGAAAAAATGACTTTTTGCTTCATCTTTTGCGAGAAATTACAATCTTACTTTGTAGTTAGTTGCTACGCCTGTTATTGTAGCTTACTGCTTTGAGTCAAGTCTACTGCTCGATGTAGTACTTTGATGTTTCAAAAGGTACCTTAACTGTTGAATGAAATGTTGTCACAAAACCATACATTTAAAAATTTAGTAAGATAGTATGGAAAAAAATCTGGACTGAGAAACACTGTCACAGTATCACATAAAACTGGTTTCCTGTGGTACATAAAAGAAAGAAAAAAAACATAATTATTTGCTTCTTTTTCGCAAAATGGGGATACCCCATTTAGAAAAAAAGTTTTAACAGCCCTGATTCATATCCAAAAATTCTTTTTTTTAATTTCCTTCTAAAAATTTGAACAAGTGTATTTTTGGAAGTTATATCCCACCCCTGTCTCCACTGTGTAATAAGCACACAGAAGTCTTAATTGACTTCTCTTATACATCAGGACAGTTTCTAGCAGTTACTGATCAATGTTGTAATTCAATGTTAAAAAAAATAATCTAGATGTCAAATGTTGAATGAAAATGTATCTTGTTGTCACAAACCAAAAAATACAAGTTCACGAAGATACAAGTTTGTTAAAAACAAATATTGGGCTTGTAATATGGACTGAGAAATGCAATAAGGTTATGTTGTTATATTTCTGTGTGCTAATGGTTTCTACTGGTATATAAAAATGTTATTTTTAACATCTTTCAATGCACCATACAATAATTTATCTCAGACAGCACATGGCTGTAACATGTTTCACAGAAGCTCAAGTAGACTACAGCCTTCCTTTTTAAAAAATGCAGAAAAGAGAGAAAACCTACAGCTTTCTTCACTAACTTAGAAAATGACACTGATTATTAGAGATCATGCATTCTTTTAAATGCACTGCAATTACCTTCATTTTGGAATTCATCTGACAAAACTTAGAAATACAAATTTTGATACAGCTCTTTAATCACAGTAAGTAAATAAACTGTTCCCTAGGAATGCATTTTGTAATTAGAAAAAAAATTTGTGTAATTAATTTGCTTATTCAGCTGCTATTATTGTGCTTCTTTTGCTTATTATTTCTAGTTTGGTCCTGCTCATAATTTACATAAATGAACTACATGATTCAGAAATTTAACAAAGTCAAATGAGCCAGCATTACTGCAATAATAAATATGAACACAATGAAAATATCTGCAACAACCCTAAACAGTAATATGAAAGTACTGCAATGAACAAGAAATAAATGAGATTTACAGCTTCTGAGGCCAAAACATCTTCCACCTATAGTTCAGAGTAGACAATGTTCTATCAGGGATAACTGTTTAAAGCCATCAAAAATATGAAGCCATATATTAATAGCAATCATTGCAATTAGAAACGGATTTTATAGTCTTGACAAACATGTGGCTTAGCAATTTCAGGTGAAAAAGGCATTATTGATAGATATGACATGTTCAGCTTATGCATAAACAATTCAACAAACAAAAAGAAAATGTGAGAAAAATTACGCATATATGAAGCTAAAACTAAAACAACATCAGAAACAAGAGGCTCTTTCTTGTACCGTTAACATAATGGCATCAACTGCAGATACTCATTTCGCAACGAAGTTTGAATATTAGTAGACGCTGCTGTTCAATTTCATAAAGATGATTATCATATACAGGGATATATTTCCACACAGTCCAACTAGGCCTAGGCTGGCAAATTTATGCACTGTCACAATTCCAGCTGCATTTTAAAAAAAAAAGATCCAAAAAACCCAAAGGTTAATAAAAATATGTAGCAAACACAACATTAATAAGCAGTTAACAAAAGTACAATTTGTGACCTTTCTCTTCCTCACCTCCTTGCCAATGTGTGGTGGCAGCATATCCTAATTGGCCTAGTGCCTATATACATCACTCCCTTGATAATTTGTGCTTTTATAACTCACGAATCTGCATATAATGCAGGGGCAGGGATGGATCCCATATTTTTTCTAGAAAATGTCAAAAGAATTTACCCTTATTTGTTGAATGTGAAGAAAATTGCATCCAAAACAATTATATATTGCTTGTTTTATTATCTACACAGTGTTTAGTGTCTGGAAATTTGAATCAACATCATGAATTTCTCAATTTATATATAACAAGAGGTCCTATATTTTGTTCCTTTTTTTACCAAAACAAATAAGATTCTTTGATAAACTTTTGATCAGTTAAATTGTCACTAATGTCTACAAGTGGCAACATGTCAAGAAATAAATAGCAATGGCATGTATTGTCAAGTGACATTTGTGTTTTAGTCATATATTTTAATTCAATTTCAGTGTAATCATCAAAAATGTGATATGCCACCTTGTATTCAAACGTGAAAAATGGCAATTTGCCATCACAGCTATATCTGTGGGCATTTCTGCAAGAACCTAATTAACTGCCAAATTTGACTGTGTTTTGATCTCCCACTTGCAAGACATTTATTGTAATGTTACACTAATTAAAAGCAGACCTGTTTTGTCTTGTCATGTTATTTCTTTTGTATCATATCAAATGAAGGAAATAAAATTTTTAATAAAAGTTAAAAGGTACGCAAATCCTACCTAGAGAAGAGTTAGCAGTTATAGTCGTGTGTCAGGTCAATTCATTTCAATTCACCATTTGAAATATTATTGTGTAAGTAACAATTAAACTACTTCAAATTATCCTAGTTATTCACAAATGTGATTAACGATGGCAAGGTGACCTGGCAAAAGGATTACCAGTGAATTCAAAGCTTAGTTAGATAAAATTCATTATCGAGTATTGAGTTCCAAAGTTTATAGTGAACTTATAATTCCTGAATTGGCACTCAGAAGTTTGTTATGGATGAGTAGAAAATTCACCATTACATGCAATAAAATCAAGGCATCACTATTTCAATTTATAAAACAATTTTTAAAAAATCAAGTTTCAGCACTGACTTTTTTTCACACAACAAAGTTGAATTTTGCATTTTATTTTTATGTCCCTAAAGGCTTTTCATATAGTGAGTTAGCCCTCTCCCCCAGAGGTATGTGATATGAAAACCACTCTAAACTGCTGCTTAGGACCTAGAAAGAATGAATGGTGTACTTCTGTACCTATTTTTATCTGCTTTGACACCAACAATCACACCGATCCAAGGTAATAGAATGTCTTACCTCTACTTTATTCATGTCATCTAAAGAACATTAATTATCAAATTATTATCACAACTGATATCATAAAAAAAATGGTGACACTGTGTAACAACTTTAGGCTCATGATAAAGTGACCAATGTCCATGCTACACCATCATATTCTTCCAGAAAGATATCCAACTGCAAAGATGCATGTTGTAATGCCAACTGATGAGCAGTCTATCGGGGCAACAGTTCTAATATACTTAATAGTCTGTGCACAAACCATCTGTGATATTCTGTAGACTATTTATCATCCTGACCATAAAATACTCAAGTCCAACTGAGTAATGCAACATGCCAGTCTTTACAATTGTTGACAAGGTTACAAAGGGGACACAACTTTGTCAAGAAGCAAATGGTAGCAAATCAAATATTTTCCTGCTGCAAGTATAACTTCTATTGAGACACATATTCATGCATTACTAAGCATCATGGGAAATCTTGTATTTTCACATGTGAAAATCACAAGCATATATAATCACATGAGAAAATATATGAATTAAATGTGAAAATTATTGTACCGATAATTTTGTACATTTCACACTGAAGTAAATAACAAATATTGTCATACTTACATAACCCAGTGTCTTCATGGCTCTGAATACTTCATGCATTATGTCTTGCGGCTTACTCTGAGACCTAATACCTACAACAGTTAAATCATGAGATGAAATTCATGTTAACATTTATATTGGCTCATACAGGTTTGGAAACACTGACTGATGCATGTGACCTTTGTTCCAAATGCTCTATCAAGTATTTCCACATATCAAAATGTGTGCATATGATTGTCAATCTAACATGATCAACTACAATGTACATAAATTATATACCAAATACCTTTTAAATAAATCTATAAAAAAACCCCAAAGTTTTAGTAAATTATGTTTCTTGGATGATACTTACCTGATTACATTACATTAAGACAAACTTTCTCTCCTACCTCTGAATCCAACCCTCCCAGAAAGATGAAAAATGTCTCTGTCTACATATGTCTACTTCTTTTAAATTACCATCACCTCGCCCTGTACATCTTAACGGAAATGCTCTTATCTACGTCGACAGTTATATGTATTTGGGTCTTATTTTGAAATCGAATCAGTCAGATAATGAAGATATGATGAGACATTATCGATATTTGTGTACTCGAACAAACATGCTTCTACGCAAATTTAAGAATTGTTCATTGAGTATCAAAATTAGATTATTCAAATCTTATTGCTGCACTATGTATTGTGCTCCTCTGTAGACAAAATTTAGTGAATGTATGAAAAGAAAACTAGTAATTGGTTATAATAATAGTCTTCGTTTTCTATTAGGTCTTCCTAGATGGAACAGTGCCTCCAACATGTTTGTAAATTATAATGTATTCAGTTTTGATGAAGTAATGAGAAAGTATGTATTCTCAATGATAACAAGAACATCTAATAGTGAGAACTGTATATTGAAATCACTTTGAAACTATGACATTCATTTATATTCTCATATTATTAGTAGATGGAACAAATTACTCTTTAAATGTGCCACTTAATTTCATTCTTAACAATGCAGGGTGCAGTTAATTGTTGTAGATGTATCTGTATACTTGTACGTATGATATATATGTTCTTTTATGTTTACAATGTTTTACTTTATATCCGTATTTTAATTTAGATGTATGTACTATGTAGTCTGAAATAAAGAATTATCTTATCTTATTTTATTGAGAAAAGGAAACAACTCTTACAGGTGAACTCCTTTCTGCCCACTGTGTGCTACCATTATATCTGGATGTAACCTGCTTTTACTTGAGGAAAACCTTAAACGATGTTTGCATTGTGGGGATGTGTGAGAAGTTATTTGTAATGTTATCAGGTTAAGTATTATCGCAGAAATGCAGTTTGAAAAATAATTTGCTTTCTCTATCAAATACAATACCTGAGCACATTACATTAGGAGAATAGCATAAGAGGAGGAGGAAATGCCGAGCATCCTACCGCTGTGTCACCCAGTAGAAGCATGACTGCCCTACTAAAAGGATGAACTCCTAATGTTAATTATCACAACAAGACAATTTGTTTTTATGTGTGTGCAGGAGATCCCTGTGGGATTCCACACTTGACTATTGTCTTACCATCAAAAACTTCCCAAGCAATTGCAGCATAAGTAAATTCATGCCTGGGTCTAAGGCTGTGCTTTCATGAATCATGCATGGTCACTGTCCATGCAGCTATGCTAATGAGGTTCAGTTCTCTGTTGAGCTAGGCCATGTCATGCAAACAGAAGTGAGAAGGTAGACTGGGCATACCTGAAGTCTGACTCTGCTTTGTCCTGCGTTGTGACATACATTCATGGCCAGTCATATGGAAATCACTTGTATTTCAGGAGATGAAATCTTCATTGGTTGTATCTGACCCTGTCAGAGTTAAGAGTATGCCGATTTAATGACTTCCTTTAGCCAATTTGCCTGTGCTTGTTGGGTTGTCTTGCTTTTGTGCCTTTAGAGGTAGGAATAGGCTAGGCAATTTACTCAATTGGCCTTGGCACTAAAAAACCCACCTTTGTTGCTGTTTAAAGTACCAAACCAAACCAAACAATTCATGGATGTGTTCTGCCCAAGTGTGGAAGGCACTGAGAATGGCTTTCATTTCCAAGGGGCTGATATCAAGAGCCCTGTCTTGAAACATCCACAAGCCACTGACCATCAGCAAGTCCACTGGTATGCGTCTTTCCAAATCAGATAAACTGGCACTGTAACAGGTCCACACTGCATTGAGTAGGCCAAGGAGCTATAAAATATCCCCTCACCTATGCTTTGTTTGATGTTCTTACAACTAACCCATACTTTCAATGCTTTTGGGAGAAAGAGATGTTAATAGTTCCATATCTACATGGACAAAATGTTGAGAGGGAGTAAGGTCCAACCTCGGTACAATGATTATCCATCAAGAGCTGTGAATTAAAAATGTAAGGTTGTTCATTTTGTGAACCAGATCCATACATACTGGACATTTTGGAAGAATTCATCCAGGAATGGCAACTTCTCTGTGGAGGACCTCCTGAGCTGGGGTATGCCATTGTTTATCATCTTAGTGAAGGTCCAACGTCATGATGCTTGGGAGTTCTGTGATGAAGGTAAGATATCAGAAGTGAAGATCGTCAGATAATGAAATCTTGAGACCATCAGACATGACTTGGATCATCCATCTTTTTCCTAGAATGGCTGGTCAAAATCTGACAAAAAAGGAGTGGTGTGGCATTTCAGGTGGGTTGCCCGAGGGCATTGGTGATATTTGGCAAAATGCCTTGGGAAGGAGACATTTTTTTCTTTCTCCCCTCTATTTCTGCCTGTGAAAATAAAGGCATATGACTGCCTATAATTCACTTGGCAAAGAGAAAAAACCTGCTGTTATCGAGAATCACCCCTACATTTTGTCTGACAACAATTTTCTTCTACTTGTAATTTCCCCCTGAGTCGTGCAGGAATAGGATCTTGTGTTGAAAGTTGAACTGGCAATATTTATGCCTCTTCTTTCCCACTTCCTCAATTTGATGCTCTAATGATAGTACAGAAACCTAAAGGGAGCAACATGATCGCTGGCGCCCCTTTCAGCCAGATGAAAAATCAGGTGTAACGTAGTGAGGATGTTGACACAACATTCTTGACTAACTTTAACGTAGCAGTAAAGACTTGTCTGTGTACTTGATTAACATCTAGACAAGGAAAATCTAGATAAAATATCTCCATGCATGATTTTTTTGTATCAGTGGGGTGAGAAAGTAACTGACTCAACACAAAAAAAGATCTTGCATTACCAGGATTGTAAATGTTCCAAGAGATGCCCTGTAATTTTTGCAATCTTGTATAATTGTAGCAAGGTTATGAATGACAAACTTTTGCCATCGTTGTCTATATCCACAAATGCATTGACCTTGAAAGCAGACCTTACTGAAGGTGGAGGATAGCATCCTCACAGACAAAATCCAACAGATTTCATCTATTGTTGCCTTGAATTAACCTCTGTCCATTTCCATGTCAGATCAGCATGTCCTGGGATTTCCACTGTATCCTCTTTATCGACAATGGGATTGTTCTCCCCCTGTACAGACCAAGTGCAGTGATACAGCCTTCCATAGGGTAATAGTAATGAAGTATTATCAGCATATCATTTTTACCCATTGGATATGCCAGGTAGTGATTGCATTACTTGCCTATCCAGCATGACTCATTTGGCTCAAATGGATCACTCCAAAAGTAATGTCAGTTTGCTATGAATTTCATAAGAATGGTTGATCTGGTCAGTAAATTGGCCGGTCAGCTAACTGTGCGGTCTGTTTTGGCACATAACTGATAAATGACCCATGACCACTTTAATCTTACAATGTTCATTCATCCAGCTAGACTGGTTGTTTGGAAGTCAGAAAAGTATGTGAATAATGATATATGCCTTGTGGTCTGATTATTTTTTGGTCAATTGGATGGTTGTACCAGTCTGGCTGTATTGATCAAATTGAAAACCTTAAAATTTGGCTCATTTCTTAATATTTATGTACAGAGCAAATGATACTTGTACATATGGCTCTTGGGCAGGTGACAAGTTTGACTGTGAACCATAATGCCTCATATGTGGGTTGATATTTGATTGCAAGCCCTCATCCCTCATGGGCATGACTCTATCTGTTTGTGAGCCCTCATGCCTCATAGGCAGGATTCTAGGCTTGTTCCCAGTGGGATTGCAATATATAATCGTCATTTCTACTCATCGACATATCAGCAACAAAGCCTTCCGAGTCATTTGATCATATGCAGTTCTAATGTCTGATTGGAATCACATTTGGTCTCTACAGTATTCACAGATACACCATGTTCTGGCACTGTTTCTGCATCTTCTTGGGGGCTGGGGTGGAGAGGGTATCTCAACATCACCAATGAGAGTAACCAACTATTCTACTGTATTATTTTATGGATACAGTATGGTTTGGCGCTGTTTCTGCATTTTCATCGTGGGGTTGAGTGGGTGTCTCAACATCACACACAAGACTAATCAATGATTCTACTGTATTCAGTATGTTCCTGCGCAGATTCTAGATTGACATCAGAGGGATGGAGAGGGTGGTATCTCAATATTCCACCAGGAGACTAATCAATGATTTGGATGTGTGGTGTACGTTAAAATTTCTTGCTCCAATGTATGAGCATGCTTGTTTTTGTGGCCCTTGCGCTGCTTGCTGAATATGTTGGACCTAGACTATCTGACCAATGAGCAACTGTACATGTAGATACATCTCATGTCCATCCTCCATGATTTTAAATTGTTCACACTTCTTCACTTCATGTTTGCATGATTTGGATTTTTTGACAGAACTTTAACAATCTTTTAGTCATATCACTATGATGTCTGCAGTGTGGTAGTTTACAGTGACAAATAGAAGTTTCCCAATCAATTCTGCTTTATAAAAAAGTGAGAAAACTTCTTTCCAAATATTTGAAATTAAGAAAGGTGTCTGACTACCTCCATTAGTGTGGCCTTAAACAGTTGAACAAACAAATCAACCCATATTATTCCCTCTGATGAGTTACAATAGTAACAAAACCGGTCAGGGACATGGGGTGACTAGGGCACCCCAGCAGACAGGTGGGTTCGCATCCACATCCAAACAGTCATTATCTTCCCTAAGTTTACATTCTACTGGAAGTGATGGCAACCCTCTTCAGGAATCCAATGTACAAGATCCAAAATCAATGAGAGCGCAAGGAGTCTATTTACTCACCTGCATGAAATATATGTAGGTGAGACTAAAAGGGAATTCCAAGTGAGAACAAAAGAACATTTGAGTGATATCCATTATCATAAAGATTCCCTGGTGTCTAAGAATTTTATCTGACCACAACATAGATCGTGTTAAATATCGGATAACACAAATTATTAAATCTGATCCAGAGCTCTCCAGTAGCACTACTTTTAGGAACAATTGAGTACTTTATTGGATATACCAATTACATACTCTACAGCTGGTAGAGATTAACATCTTGGTCAAAATGGGAGTACAGGCATTTTTAAATTAATTTATTATTTTTTTCCCTCCCATGCAAACTAGGATGTTTCGGCTCCATAGTCATTATGCTGGATTATTCCACTCTTCTGAGGAAATCACTACTTTCAAAATGCTGCCCCAGCTCTGGACTGCATCACAAATTATGAAGCAATCGCTCTGCTATGTAACCACTACACTGCAAAATGAATTACCAATGTGTGTGCTGCGATGCCAAATTTAAACATTGCCAATTTTTAGTGCGACATGTCAAGATCACAAATGTTTTGGTATCAGAATATCTTGCAGTGACTGTGGAAAAATCTTTAAAATAACAGACATGATTTTGGTCTTCTGCAAAAAAAGCTGAAACAATTTTAAGGGGGGTTTGGGAGTCTCGAGGGGCAGCGCCCCTGATCAGGGGGTCCAAAAACGCATTTTACAATCATAAAAAACTGATCCTGGTGCAACTTATTATCATAATATAAAACAAAATAATCACTTAAAAAACTAACAAACTTACCAAAAATGTTCAACTTGACTTGAATAATTTCACAATATTTGGCACATGAGTTTGTTCTCCGATACTGTTGATGCTGAAATTATTTCATGTGCATGTCAGTGTTCACATCATAATTAAGTCACATTAATTTGTCAATTTTTGCAGCAAACATATTATACTTCTCACTTTTCATAACAAATCTGTAAAATAAACCAAGTACATCAACTATATACAAATAATTCCATACATTCACTTGTCTTTTTCTCCACTGGACAGAACCTGTTGATATGCCAGTCAAGATCTTTTTGCGGCTTTGGCAAAGATTTCTTTAGCCTTTCTTTTTGTCACCACTGACTTTTTTGGCTCAATGTGCAATTGTTTCTTTTCCTTCTCAACGAGAGCCTTTTTCCTTTCAAGCTAGTGCTTGTATTGGCGACATGCAGTACGCATATTCTGACAGAGGGTTACATCTGTTCTCTCATGCAAGAAATCTTTCTTCTTAAAGTAATTAACTGCACTTTTTCCAGATGTCTTCTGAGCTTCAATTTTTCTGTATGCAACTTCTTTTGTAGGTGCTGTTCCAAACTCTTCCAACCGCGATTACCGTAATTCAGATCTTTCTTGCGGAGGTCACAAAACGCCAGTCCTCCAGCGTTCAGTTTTCTTGTAAACTGACCAACTAAATTTCCGTCAACTTCGCTCCAGCCATTCCCATTTCCATGTTTTTTAAACCTTTATCTAAACTTTTCGTGTCATGGTCTCTCTTAACAACTCAGGACGCCATGTTTTGCAAGCATGCTTCTTCTTTCCACTGCCATCAGTTTCCATTACACGAAGATTCATTGGATGAATTTAAACTTTTGACCAATCAGAATACTCTTTATGAAAGTCATGTGCTAACTAATATATGGAACGAATACTTTACAAGGGTCGTTGCGGAATGGGACCGGACAGACCGTTTTTTAAAAAACCGGATCGGAGATGATACAAAAACAGACTATATCAAGAAAAATCTGATCCAAGTCAGGAGAAAAGCGGAATTCCGCTTTAAAACGGTGAAAAATCATGTCTGAAATAAAGAAGATCGATCACATCATAAACTGAAGTGCTGTGCGTCTAATACAACAGCACACACACACACACTCACGCTGCAAAACATAACATGGCCATGGAGAATCTGTGTATTGTATACTTGTCTGGCTTAGTTAACGACCAGGTCAAGTCAACAGCCAATCAAATTATAACCCATGGTTGTACATCTCTTGTGCTAATGATGACTGACCTAAATGCCATTTAGCTTTTTTAGCTGGAGTCTGTGTCTTGTTACCAGTAGCCAACAGGGGATCTAGCGTGTGGGTTGTATTCTTCAGCTCTGAAAAAATACAAACAAAAGGGTGTTGCATTAATGCATTTCAAACCATGTGAATTAGTATGTCAAAAAAGGACTTGAATGGTTTATACAGTAAAAACCTGTTATGAGCGACCTCTGCTATGACTGATCACCTGTCATTTCCAACCACAATCGTAATGCATGGATCAATTTTATTATATAAACGCTCTGCCATGAGCGACCACCTGCTGAATGTGACCAGCAACCAAAATGTCTTCGCAAAATATGCATTTCAACACTGCTATGAACGACCGCATAGCAAAATTGATAAACTCCACTGATTTTTATTTCATCCATGTAACAACGACCACTCATACCATTCTAATAAAAAAATAGGCTGGCTACCGATATCTGAAATTTTGTAGGTATGCTTATAGTGTTTTATAGTTTCTGTTCTAAACCAGGCTATAGTACAATCATGCCGATTATTCCAAGTCTGGTTCTCTGCTTCATATGCTCCCTGCATTATTCTCCACAATTCATATAGGGGAAAGCAATGCAGGGAGCATATGAAGCAGGGAACCAGACTAATTATTCCTACACTTAGCCTGCTTCCCGGCCTTTCGTATGTATGAGTGGGACCCAGCATCTGTATGAACAACCGTATCATGAGAACAAAGACAACACTGACCTATATGTAATCATTTGTTACAACTACCACTTGATTAGTAACGATTGTTCTGACCAAAAAAAAGATTATGGCTAATTATGGCTACCAGTGATAGATGCTACAGTCCGTAAACCAAGCTAATGTACATCTCATTGCCACTGTAGTGCCAAAATTGATGAAGTGGTAGCGTATATTGTCTTTAAAGTTAATCCATGTTGCTTGGGAGTGCATAAGGTCATTGTCTATTAAACCAGCAAGAGAGAATCATTTGCAGGATTTGACTGATAGTGTTAAAGACTTGAGATGTTTGTTGTTTTTTCCCCCAATGTTAAGTGATCACATCCCAATCACAAAGCTGTCTTCTATTCAAGCTGGTGCAACTGGTTACACACTTTGTTTATAGAGTTAATCCCTGTATGTCTTCTTTGAATTAAGCCACTGACTTTTGTCTCTGAGTAAATGGTTCTGTTTCTGGATGAGATAATTGTTTCTTTTCTTTCATTAATTGTTAGGTATGCAATGCACATGTATAGATTTTTCATATTTTCCCCAAGCCTAGTCAAAACCGTCATTACAGATGATATTACAACTGAGCACTAATAATGTTTACACCTAGAACCTTAAATAACAATGGACGAAGCTCCAATTAAAATAAGACAAAGTTTTAATGCTGGAGAAAATAATTATTGGAACTGAAAGAAGTGAAAAAGTCTAAAGCAGACCACTCGCAAAAAAGTGGTTCAAACATGGTTCCCACTCTTTTCTAAATTTCCAGGTCTTTTCCAGGTTTTTTCCAGGATGAAATTAATTTTTTCAAGGTTCACATATGATCATTACTGAATGGAATTAAAGAACATTTTGGATTATAAAATGTGCATTTTCCAAATCTGAAGATGTTTCTCTTTCAAGATTCTCCAAAACACATATGTCAGAAAAGATGATCATGTACAAAACCACAAAACGAGTCACATGAAACAAACCTGACTATATTCCTATAAATTGGCATTTAAAGCCATTTCAGTGTACAGAATAAAAATTCTAACTTTACTTTGCTGACCTGCATTATGTTGCTACGTGGAAACAACATAACGAGCATAAATTATTTTGTTTCCTTTCAACCTTTAATTCTAAAGAATTCTATAGCAGTATATGTGCATGTTATACAAAGTAAACATTTCCTATCACAGTATGAAAAACCCCAGAAATACAAAGTATTAGAATCTTATCTTGTAACGAAAAACATTTAACCCTGAATTTCTGTGTGCCAAACAAATCTCAAACAAGATTTTTCAACCAACCTAAACTCCTTAAGATGATTTGGTTAAAAATTCCATCATTTAAAAACATTTACAAAAGGGCTGATTTAAATTTTGACAAAAGACCTTCAAAATTATATACTGTTGTAACAAGGACTGAATTTTCTGTAAAATCAACTTGTCTTCTTGTAGTTCAATAAACCAGTCCCTAAACCAGTATTGATACAGGGGCTCTTAATGTTTCTTAGTATATAATAAAGGGGATGACAATTTCCCATTTCTCCTGCATTCTATTTAAGATCTGAAACCAATGCTTCAAGCTACATGTCACTGTGTAATAGTTTCGCACCAAAGTTCAGCTCAGAGATTTGAAATTTTTCTAATCCGGGTTTCCTCCGAATATTCCAACACCATTTTTCACATTTGGAAAATTAGGATGGAGTGTGGGGTCAGAGCAATTACATATAAAAAATTTGGAATCTGCCTCCACTGTAAGATAGGTTATCTGCGGGCCTAGCAAATTTAAAATTATGTTATATCGACTTATATCTGCATGAAATCGATTGGAAAATTGTTTATTTTCTCAAAAATGGCAAGTATTATAATCATTATGTCTTTAATCCACTGACAGACCAGACAAAACTCGGCACAGATGAAACTTGATCCAGTACTCGCCATTTGTGTTAATAGTCACATGACTTCACAAATCTCAAACAACGACATCTAAGTCCAATAGTCACGTGATATCAACAACAAACTCCTTTTTAATGTTGTTGTACAAAATTTCAATTATATTAAATGAAAGTCTGATACCTTTTGTAAAAACCAGAAAGAACATATAATTCTCAACATATTTATTTCAAGAACAACAAGAAACTTGGCCAGTCTGATTCATCAAGCAGAGTAGTCTGGTTCCATGCTTCATATGCTCCCTGCATGAGACAGCACATGTCAACATGGAAGTCACATCATACAAACAAAACTCCTGAAGTTGGTCTCGGAATAAATATAGAAAATTTTGTGCTCTTTTGTTTTTGTATTTTTATTACAACCAGTATACGACTTTTATTTAATTTTTTCCTACTATACTTGAAAATGATGGTTGTGAGATCCTGTGTGCTCATGCAACTAGCAATCGAAATAGCTAGCACCAGCTGAAATTTCATCAACGCCTTAGTTTTATCGTCTTTCAGCAGATTAAAGACATAACGATTTTAATACTCGCAATTTCTGAGAAAATAAATAATTTTCATATTGATTTCATGCAGGTATAACTCAATTTAACAATGTTTAAGTTTGCTAGCCCATCTGCTAAGCGGCTATGCTTTAACGCTAACATGTTGGCCTCTTGTGATGCTAGACTGGTTTTCATACCTTCCATATTTAAAAAGAAAGATACTGATATCGAGCTGTCTGTGAAACAAAATGTCTACTAGACGAATCTAATCCACTGAGTGTTTGGATTGTCACAACAAATATATTTATGGCATGCACCCAAATGATTCATACTGCAACCTCCTAATATTCTGGTTAAAGCTTGATAAATTTAATTCACGATTAATTCAGGTATGACTCAATTATGTAACTGTTTCAGGCATCAAGTTGTGGAGAAAAATTCCCAGGTTTTTCCCGACTTTTGTCACTATTTGCAAAATTCAAGGACTTTTCACATTTGGGAAAAATTATCATTTCTCCCAACTTTTTCCCAATTTCCTGGTAGTGTGGGAACCCTGTTTAAATGTCAGTAAAACAAATTTTGGTTGTTATAGAGGAAAAGGAGTAAATCAGAAACGATTTCATATGCTAATATATGTGATCTTCAAATGTAAATGTGATTTCATGTTTAATGATAGAAGTATATCTTCATTACTATAAAATTGTGTTTTTAGATGAATGCATACAATATTTAAGCAAGAACTATTAACAAAGAATAGAATATATGTACAGTGATTGTGGTTATTTTTCTTTAAATTGTTCTGAAACTGGACACTGGTCTTTTTATATAAACCTGCTATGAGACCACCTGTCTTGAGAGACCACTTTTTGTTGGCAGAAGGGGTGGTCTCTTATAACAGGTTTTACTGCATTACAGACAGATCTCCTGCATACAAACTCAAAAGCTTGAATAAATCGAATTCTAGCCCACAATACTTCCAAGGTTTCCAAGCTTTACTGTCTTTTATAGAGACTGAACTTCACATGAATGGCTCAAAGTCCTTGCATGCTTTCACTGGCACAAGCGTTGCAGCTACAGTGAAAGTTGTTGAATAATAATGAACAAAAATGCATCGACCTTTTGCGTGCACTTCTAAATAGTAGCTTGTGTCAAAAGTATTTGAAATGATGCATGTTTGGTATAATTGTTTAGAAACACTCCTGAAACATGAGTACACCAAGTTTCATACCAGCAGCAATAGCATGACACACAAGACAATATTCCAAAAGCAGTTTTAATGTCAGCATGACAGCAATAGTATGACGCACACGACAATATTCCAAAAGCAGTTTTAATGTCAGCATGACAGCAATAGTATGACGCACACGACAATATTCCAAAAGCAATTTAATGTCAGCATGACAGCAACAGCAGGACAAAAAACAATAATGCAAAAGCAGTTTTAATAACAGCTTGATAGCAATAGTATAACATACAACAATATTGAAAAAGCAATTTTAATGTCAGATTGACAACAATAGTATTACACAAAAGACAATATTCCAACAGCAATTTTAATGAAGCTCAACAGCAATAGTAGACACACAAGACAATAATGCAAATGCAGTTTTAATAACAGCTTGATGGCAATAGTACGACACATGACAATATTGCAAAAGCAATTTTAATGTCAGCAGGACAACAATAGCATGACATACAATACCACAAAAGCAATTTTAATGTCAGCAGGACAACAATAGCATGACATACAATACCACAAAAGCAGTTTTAATGTCAGCTTGACAGCAATAGTATGACACACAAGACATTATTGCAAAAGCAATGACAACACCAGTATAACAGATGAGAACCATAATGCACAAGCAGTTTGAATGTCAACTTGACAACACATGTACAACAGATGAAAACCATAATGCAAAAGCAGTCTTTATGTCAGCTTGGAAACAATAGTGATGATGACAACAAAGCCAAGGTTGTTGAGAAGATCTGCAATTTTATTCAGGCAATTTATAAGACAAGAGTCACTCGAAAGGACTGACACTTTACGGGCTGAAAAGAATGTTTTGGAATTCAAGATAAGACCATTTCTTCCTTTTAATTGCTAAGTGTTGAAACCATCTCTAATATTCTTCAGTGATAACAAGATTTTCAAATTAGCTGCTATGGTAGCCATACTGAACAAGAGGTTGGTACCATTTTCATTTAGATCGAAACAGATGTCATTAGAAGTCTTTTTGGTGAAAACCCCATTTTAATATGATCTACCATTCAGGGGTGTAATGACAAAACAATTGTCAAGAAATCCATTGTGGTAGCCATATTGCATATATAGCTGGCACTATTTTCATTTAGGACCAACTAGGCATCATAAGAAGTCTCCTGGAGAAAGCTCCATGTTGATAAGGCTATCTGTTTGGGAGTTAGTTATATAACAGTATTTTCAAGATGGCCAACATGGTACTGAGGGTCAGTCTGCATCATATTCACTTAGACCTAACTATACACTGTTAATTCTTCTAATGAAAACCCCTATGTCAAAATGACTTTCCATTTATGAGGAGTGGCAATAACAAGATTTTCAAGATGGCCACCATTGGATGTCAGATCAGCACTATTTTAATTTAAGACCAAAAAAACATTGCTCATGCAGATATGACTTTCCCTTTTTGAGTAATGATAAAAAGATATTCAAGATGGATGTATGATGGTCATATTGGATATCAGATTGGCACCAATTCGATTAGAACCAACTAGACATCAAAAGAAGTCTTTAGGTGAATGCATGTCAACATGTCCAGCCATCATGGAGAAAATAGCCATAACAAGATTTTCAAGATGGCCATAATGGAGATCAAATATGAACCGTTTTCAGTTATAACCAACTTGAAAATCCCACAATAACATGACCATTTGCTCTGAAGAAGTGGTGATAATTCTTTTTTAATGACTGCTGATGTGGAGTCATAGTGTCTGAGTAGAACCATTTTCATTTAGGACCAACATGACATCATAAGAAAATCCCATGTTTATACGACCATCCATACAAGAGGAGTAGTGATAACAAGATTTTCAAGTTGGCCACTGCGGTGGCTATAATGGATTTGCAAATGTCACCATTTTCATTTAGGACCAACTAGACATCAAAATAAGTCATCTGGTGAAAACCCCCATGTCAATATAACTTTTCAATCAGGACAATTAGCAAATAACAAGATTTTCAAGATGGCTGCTGTAACAGTCATATTGGACCAGATCAGCAACATTTACACTTAGGAACAACTAGACGTCTTTTAGTGAAAATCAAATGTTGATATGAATATCCATTCAGGATAAGTAATGATAAATACATTTTTCAACAATCAGTCTCACTGTTTGAAGGTCAAACTTGGGCAGTAAAATTTATGACATATTGTCAGAAATTCTGATGCTCTGTGATGTAGTGCTTGCAAATAACCGTTTTGCTATCTCTTAAGAAATGTTATCAACATCCTCACCCCACCCCTCAAACAAAAACCCCTACAGGTCTCCCTCTTACAACACACCTTGTTATATCCCAAGTTTGGATGAACACAAACCCAATACGGAAACTAAACCACTGTAATTGGCCAACCAAATATGTGATAATATGGATGGAAAGAAAAAAAGAAACAACGTAAAGCATACAATTATATCTTTATTTCGTGTTTTAAAAAATTATGTGATACAACTGGATCATTGCTACTACTTTATGGTATGGTACACATATGGTTCTTACTACACCATGGTTTGGTTCATAATGCTGTTCTCGCATTATGATGGTTGAATAAATAACACATTCGGTGCTAATGTGCTCCAACTACCTTGTTATAATGAAAAAGCCCTAACTGTACATGACTGTTATCCCCTAATATGAACATTTTGCATGAGACCATGACTGATGTTTCACAGAAATGACATGAGTCTTACTAGTCTCTGACTTCAGACCACTAGTATTTTCGAAGACTGACATCCTTCTGGGGTTAAGGAGTTCATAGTATTTAAGATGTTACAGTATCACTTACCAGGCATCCTTTCTGGGTGTGGTTTCAAAGGACTGCTGGCCTGTGAAGAAAAAAAAAACAACAGAAAAAGGGGTTTCAAATGATTTTCTCAAAACTAGATCAACATCCAACATAAAAAATAATAATGGTCACAAAACTGTCTTGGAATGTCATGGCTAAATTATTAAAAAGTCATGCAAAGTATTTGAGTATCAAATGGATTCTTGTGCTTACCTATAAAATCAACAGTAATGACCAACCAACTGAATTTGAGTACATCTGAACCTTATATAATTTCCTTCTACTTTTCCCACTCCTTTTTAAATATTTGGGCTTTTGCATTGGATTGTGAGGTTAAAGTGTATTCCCTATAGAAACAGTGAATTCATTAAACAGTACAGTAGCAGTAGAGGGTAGTCATTATAAACAGTGCCTGGTAAAATTAAGTGATGTCATCTTGAACCCATACCTGCTTGATATCGATTAGTTCAATATTTATCTTCACATTCATAACTATTAAACTTATTTCATTAAAAAGCCAACATGAGTCACATTAGTGTTTAGAAACTGTACACCATACTTTGCCATTCCTTAAATTGAATGGTCACAAGATCTGAATCCCACAGCATACATTTTCTTTGATGCCAGAAGTCAACAGATCAAGTAATACAAACAACCTATGAAGGAAAAAGTCCGATTACAGATGTCACTAGATCTGGTGATCATATGACTTACAAATACTACACAGACAGACTCTAAATACTGGATAATCAGCTCATATGATGACTTCTTAAGGTTACAAATTACCACATATATTTGCTTATAAGTTGAGTCAAACTGCAAACAACAAAGATCTTGATCTGCCCTAGCATAATGTCATTGTTTGTTCTACTGATTACTCCTCACAAACTGTAATGACCCAGATCTGCCAGGGAATTATGCAATGGTAGGTCTGAGTCTCTGCAGTTTGCAAATGGACTCGACTTATAAGTGAGTATATACAGTATGTGTCAGTTATATATTAGAAGATAAATATTAGACTAATTGATTTCAGGCAGGTCAGGTTCAATACAGGGCCATGAATTATGCAAGTTCCTGCAGAGTCAAGTGACAATTGTATGCTGAAACTGTGTGGTTTTAGTGAATTCCAACATTTTAATCTGGGATGCACTCTGACTTCATACCCCAAATTGAGCTCTCCTAATTTCCCAAATGGGGTTAGAAAGGGCAGTGGAAACTCAAACTATTTAGATGAACAAGATGGATTAGAGAAATTTAGTTCATCCACTTGTCCTTGACTAATGACTTGAAGAAAAAAAAATCACCTGACCTGAAGAATTTATCACTTGTCCATTACGTACAAGTATGACAGAAGATACAGTTGCTATTGTGCGAGTTCCTTAGTTTCATTTAATATTCCAATGCTGACATTTTACAAAACAAGCTTTATGAATTTACATAAATTTTATATTCTTTTTATATCATTAGCTATTAATAAAGGAATAATAATAATAATAATAATGATAATAATAATAATATTATTATTATTGTTGTTGTTCCAAATTTAGTTATTTCTGTTTGTATGAAGAGATACAACTGTATATAATTTTTCCAAATCCACTTGATAAATGTAATTATTTTACGTTGTAGAACAGTTGGCTATTCCAAATGGTACATTTGTTAAATATGGTGTTATCCAGAGTTCACTCCTGTTAAATATGGTGTTATCCATAGTCCACTCCTGTTAAATACAGTGTTATCCATAACCCACTCTAGCTTCATAGGATATGTTACAATTAGCTGTTGTCAGAATAGTGAAACTAACAAGTCCATTACTGGCTGGAATGCTGCATTTGTAGACTTAAAATGTATCACTGATAGCAATATTTTCATTTATTGCTAAGCATTTAGTTTTGTTGTTGTTGTTGTGGGGCTTAACGCCATTTTTCAGCACACGATAGGCTATACATGGCGGCCAGTATTAACAGTGGAGGAAGAAACCGGGAAATCCCCGGAAAGAACCACCGACCCACGAGAAGCTACTGGCAAGTTTTCTCACATATCCACATTCGCCGAATCCAAGACTCGAACCCACGCAGACAGAGGTGAGATAGCAGTGATCCATAACGGAGAGCGCTTTAGACCACTCGGCCACTCGGGGCCCCCATTTAGTTTTGTGACAATGTGTTGTGAAAATTTGTACCCTTTTAGTACGTATAAAGTGCTTAAAATAAAGTATTTACAGTGTAATTTGGAATTATTTAGCTCAAAAGGAAAATTTTTAAAAGTAATCCTACTAAATATATAATTTCTGGAAATTCTACTACATATTAAATGTTACAAAGGTGTGTCTGTGGAGAGTGGATATATGGCAACACATTGTAATGTTGTTATATAATTTAAACTTTGTACATTTTAATTCTGCATGCTAGACTTGGATGAATGTCTGCAGTTGACATAAAAACCACAGGTATGTCTCAGAACCAAGCTGAGAAAGGTCTTCAGGGAATGCTTTCTCTGATGTCTGCTTGTTTCATTTATAAGCTATTGCAACCAGAGTGCTGGCAGTCAGCATTTAGAACCAAAAGGGCTCATATAGAGTTAAATCTATTTAATTAAAACGCTCTCACCCCCGAAACAAACAACAATAATGATATTTAGTGCATGGTATTTGCTCAAAAATCAGTCTTAAAAGGTGAAGGTGTGTACAGAGGTTACATGTACACAAGGCCAGTTTTGCAATTTTCCATGGGTGACTGCTAATGGCAAATTTGACTGAATACATCTCTCTTGACAACTTGCACCCAGATAATTTGGGAACTTACTTATAAGGTGGGGTCAGGCATGGATCCAATTTTTATTCTTCTACAAAATACCACAAGATATTTGTTGACCCTGAAGTAAATTGTGATGAAACTGGTAAAGAGAAATTCTGATATATTGCTTGCTTCATTGTTGAAATCTGTGGTTATTGCCTTGCAGTTTGACATAAAATGATGAAACTTGCAACTTTTAATGGAAGTCATATATTCTGTAAAATTTTCATTTTATCAAAGAAAACAATTCTCAGTACAATGTAAATAAAAAACAAATGATGAAATATTGATAAACGAAAATGTCAGGAATGCCTACCAGTGACAATTTCTTTTAGGAAATAAATACCAGTTAAATAAGCCTTGCTAAATGAAAGTTGTATCCATTTAATCTTTTAAAGTTTGACTGTAATAATCACAAATGCGACGAGCCCTCTTGTATTCAAATGTGAAAAGGATCAATCCACTGTCACAGTAATGCCTGCAAACATTTCCATAAGAACATAATTAACTATTGTGTTGCACCTTGTGGAAGTGTTGGTTGCATTTTTACAAACAAATGGCAGCATGCTAAGTCAACTCAATTCAACTGACTTATCAAACACTAAGAACACTGTAGAAAGATAATTAAGGTATCTAACATAAATTAGTGGTTCATCATACTCACTTGCAACTGTGATCAAACATATAGAATAAACCAAGTGAATGGTATTCCAGGTGCATGAGAAGTTTAGTTTGTACTCATTACAACAAACATATCAGACGTATTCATATCATCCAGATTAAGATCCTGCTATTTTCTTTCCTACTGTCATAAAACTTGTGCTTTTTGAGATAGTGTGACAAAGCCTGTTAACTCTCCATTTCAGTCTAGTATTACCTTAACTGAGTTTTACAAGAATGTTCATACTGGTACATTTTTGTCTCAAAGTAACACAGAATCTTTTGTGATCCCAACTTGATAATCATATATGCACTATGATATAACACTGTCCAATCAAAGAGAAAAATCACAAATTTTTTATATTCTCAGGCACTATACCATCACATGTCCAATACATTAATATGCATCACTGCCAACTGACAAGAAATATTTCTCCACATTAAAATAACACTTCACTCACTGAAAAGTGTCACTGTAAACATGAGCATCACACCAAATTGTGGGCCATGTGCAACAATGCAATGTTTCAAGTCACAAACCTTGTCTCATATTATACATTTATCTAAGGGGGCATGTATTATAGCAAAGTCACACGGGTTATGATTGCACATTTACTTATTTAAAATTAAATATAAATTGTTCTTTTAAAATTTAACACTAAGTTTCGTTAACCAAAGTCTATTCAATCCTGAATGAATGTTATTGAATGTTCTACACCTTATGTGTCATCAAGAAACTTCCAGACAAAAATTATCGATCTCTATGGTCTTTTACAATGGTGGCCATGTACTACACTTGGATCAAGAAAAGAGCACATTGAGTGGAATCGTCACAATATAGGGTCGTACGAACTTGTTTATCAATATGCGTAGCTTTCACTGTGACATAACAGTGTGCAACATTCAATCTGGATTGTACTGGATCACACCTTTAGGTTCATTTCATCCAAAAATGTCTACATACTTTAACATTGATTTTGCCATATGCACTTCTTGGGGCATCTAAATAATGACCTTCCAAAAGAATACGGATGTATAAGAGTCCAAAGGAAGTGAATACATGCCACTTAAAAGTATACAGAATCAACTTCTAAAAAATGACACTGAATGCCTACATGACCTATCCAAAGGAAGTGAATACATGCCACTTAAAAGTATACAGAATCAACTTCTAAAAAATGACACTGAATGCCTACATGACCTATCCAAAGGAAGTGAATACATGCCACTTAAAAGTATACAGAATCAACTTCTAAAAAATGACACCGAATGCCTACATGACCTATCCAAAGGAAGTGAATACATGCCACTTAAAAGTATACAGAATCAACTTCTAAAAAATGACACTGAATGCCTACATGACCTATCCAAAGGAAGTGAATACATGCCACTTAAAAGTATAC
>JAECUM010027384.1:0-14541 GCA_016617855.1 Megalonaias nervosa | reverse complement strand
GGACAATGATAATGATTACACATACTACAGTTGTCAATGTCACAGAGATGATCAGAGACAGGGAAGAGGCTGGAGACATGGAGATGGGACATTGAAATGAATAACAGCAATTACCTCAGGTATCCACAACAAAAAATAAAATTGCTTAAGTATTCTGGGTGCTTATTAGGTCCAATAAAGTATTGTTTTAATTAAAAGGATTCCTATCCATAAACAACATCTGTAATATTAGCGATAAAATCATTGAAACCCACTGAAATTGCAAGATATTTTGTCTTCGTTTTCTGTACCAGACTGTATGATGGCACCACCGATCATTTTAAAGGGAAGTAACTATATATATTCTCCTATTTTTAGTTATTACTGTTTAGACACGATAACGTCAGACAATGCCTATCTTTAATTAACCTTAATAAAAGTTTGGTAATTATTGAAATCAAAAATAGTATTGTTAAATTATTATTGTGATTATTATTATTATTATTATTATTATTATTATTATTAAGTACTTTTAACATCTGTCCTAATTTACAGTTCAATAATTCGTCATTTAAATTAATAATTAATAAATTCTAGTAGAAAACAGTTTAATTCATGGATTTCTTAAAGCATGTCAAATTTTTTTAGTCATGTACTATATATTTCTTTGTAGCCTTGGTCCATTAAGTATCAGAGAATCAAGAAGAAAACAGGATGATTTAATCCCCGTTAACATTGTTTTTTTTAAAAAGATCTGGTATGTTCATTTTAACAATCTATTTCTTTTTTCAAGACCATAATGCATCGTGTGCATATGGTTTTTTCCAACCTTTTCGATGCTTTCATACCACTGTACCTGTTTAGGGCATTTATTAAAAGCTTACAATAATTGCTGAAAGAAGTGAGCTTTGTTTGAAATTTAAATCTGATTTGTAAATTATAAACAATACATAGGAAGAACTTACCTTGATACTGATCCCCAAACTATTGCTATGCAATGGACGGTGGTAGAAAGTATGGCACATATCTGATTTAATAAATAAAGCAACTGCAGGGTAAAATAATCTCTCTATAAATCGTTTCTAAGTAGTATGATCATTAGTGTATATCATCCGCACCTCCACACTCGCAGAAATTCTTAACATTACCATGGCGAGATCAGCCATTTCAAATTAAACTGACCGAATGGCTTGAAAACGTTGAACGTAATGAAGATATGGCATGTTTACACATCGACACAAATTACAAGTCTTTACCAAAACAATGCATTTCTTGGAACAACAAATGCTTTTTTCGCACGGAGGATATACTCAAGTGACCACTGCTTGGTGAAATGTTTGGCCATGGACCATTGAAGAAAGACGACTGTTAAATCGTGAATTTTAAAGAGGATATTTTATGGAGAGAAGTGGGAATAGTCACTTAGACCAGATGAGCAGTATATGAAATTGACCATTAGGACAGGTCTGACTGTATATGTTTATAAAACATGTATGTCTCAGCTGCCAACAAAAAGGCTTTTAGTCCAAAAAGTAATAAAATGTTGAAAAGGTTGGTAGAATGTCAATGACAGTCTACGAAAGTCATCCCCAGATGCATAAAATATGCTTGCAAAAGCTTCATGTGTCTAGCCTAGGGAGTTTTGTTAAATTGGTGCTTACATTAGATTTGTGTGCAAAAAGTCTAACAAGGTAAAAATATGTGTTAAAAAGAATTGAAAATTTGCTGTAATATCAAAACGATCTAGTCAAGTAATTAACACATACATGCGAATTTATAAAATGGCATTAAAATCTTGTTTGGTCACTTAAATATCAATGAAAATATGTCTGACAAAGTTCGTATATCAAGTGATGTTTGCTTAAATGTGCTTACCAGTAGATGTGATTATTGTCATAAAAGTGACATCGGGGACGGACACCACTATTTTTTCATTTGTCCCAAATAACACAATGAAAGGAGTATGAATCTAAAACTTTTCTATTACCGCAAACTCTCTATTGCAAAGTTACAAACCTTATTTGCTACCAATGATCACAAAATTCTCAAAAATCTTGACAAAATTGTTACTGTCATAAGGAAAACAACATAAAAACTGCTGTGTGTGGAAATGTGAATTTTTCATACTACACAAAGATGTTCGTGTTTTCTCCTTTACAACTTTTGTACACTCCAAGAGAATCATTGTATTCTGAGATAAACATGCTAAATTCATGTTTTGAAATGATCTCACATTTCCTCCGAATGTTTATTCTTGCTTTCATTGTAAATGTTGACCAGTGTTGTGATTTGTATCTCTGTGTTAGAGCCGTCGCCTGATAATATTGTACTAGTTGTGGTATTCTCCTATGCCACCTATATGTGGCCCTGAGATTTACTTTTCATTCATAAAAGTTTTATTATTTTTTGTTCTGTTCTGACTCATAGGCTGTTTTGCCTATATACCAATTTATTTGTTTATACAAGTAATAATGTCTGGAAAAATCGAGAGTCAAAAAGCTCAACACAAAGGTACGCCCAATCACAAAACCATGATGTGTAAGCTTACAGTGAATTAGCTTTCACTTATGATTGTTGTATACATAAGACTACCGTATTTCATGTGAACCTTGAATTAATAAGATAAATGCGGAGGTTAACCAAATCACTGGGCAAAGAAATATAGATCACCGTGCTCATACTTTGAGCTAAAGATGTATATGGCACATTTGCTTGTCAACGTATGTGACACTATGAGCAATACAGAATAATTTGAACATACAACCTGACCTGAATGTTAATGTCAGACGTATTTGCAAACAGACAGATGGACAAACATCACCTACCATAAGCTGGAATTGCTTTATAATCCGACCCAAAACCAATAACAACGTGACTTACCAATGCAAGATTATGTTTATCATCCATAAATGTTTAATGTACATGTCTGTAGGTATGAATTTACATGTATACAATGTATGTGCTGGTGTCAGTAAGAAGCCTCAAGGTAGACTAAATCTATCTTAGTTGAAACATACATAAAATGGATATCTGCTGTAAGCATGAATGGATGTGTATCTAATTTATTGGCATCGACAAGACCCTTTAGGGTAGTTTACAATCTATCTTACTTGACGCTTCGATATAAGAACACCTGCCTATAAAGAACCAAATCAGTTAACCCCTTTTCTTAATTTAACATATGTATCACAGCTACATACTTCACCTCTCCTAAATAGTACTTGAGGGAGCAGCAGAGGGGGTGAACAGACCACTTTCTAGAAGAGTCCTTTTTGAAAATAAAACTTCCTACGAAAAATGAAAATACAAGGTCAATAACGCCAAGCCTCTAACCGACCGAGACTTCTCTAATTGGGTTAACTCATATTGTTACCTTATCTTTGACGTTTGTGTTTTCAAATTTTTATGCGTATTCGTTTACGTACCCGGACACTCACTCGAGGTCGTGGTGTAATTAGAGTGGTGTGATTAAATCATTATTATATCAATAATAACGCTAACCATGGAATCTCACACAGCTAAACTAGCTCGACAGCGACTAGAGGCAATTAAGAAATATCTCCCTGTCCGTGATTCTGTCAAGCAACAACTACAAGCGCGTCAGGGGTCTCGGGTGGAATTTACAGAGGGTACAGAAGAGTTATTTAAACCAATTATCGAAACAACAAAGAAAATTGTTACAGCGACTGAGGCAGCACAAAAGCTCTTGAAACATTGCCTGTTGATATTCCTGGGCGTCTTCAGCAACTCGACCACCACCAGAGCAACCTCCTCAACCACAACCTGAAGATGAGCCACAACCTCCGCCAAGAGTTAGAATTAACATTACAAATAAATTAACGCCTGAAGGTATTGCTGCTATCAAGGACTTGATATTGCCGCATTTGGATATCATGGTAGAGATATGTATGTAAAACCCGAATATGTTAGAAGAATGAGATCTGCCGATTGGGTTAAGGATGTATTTCTCATCGCTACTGATACTCCGCAGATCAGATCTGAGGAAGATTTTAATACTTTTAATGTATTTAACCAGGCAGTAGATGTGTATATTGAACAAGTAAACCAAGAAAGGAGACAAAAAGAAGAAATGAAGTTGCAGCTTAAAGAAGCTAAACAAAAAAGGAAATCGCTCTCAAAAACAGGTAAGAAAAAAGCAGACAAAACAACAAGTAAGGAAAAGATACAGATCCTGGCACCGGTGCCACCGGTGCCACTGGAAATGATCTTGCTACTGACAAAATCTATGAAGCAGAAGAAGAATTATATAAACTACAACAACCAGTATAACAAGAATGTATAAAAGTAGTAGCAAAAAAAGTATCAGAAAACAAGAACCTCTTAAGAAGAAAATCGATGAGTATCTACAACAACCAGTAACGAACGAAAAAACTGGAAGTTGTTTGTCCAACGGTGGCCTCGATAAACTTTGTCCTGATAATGTCCTTGCCGATGTTGAAAGACTAGAAATTTTGATTGGCGAAAAACGAGCTGGTAATAATTCCCCAGAAATCATTAATGAAGCAGCTGCTATTTGTCAAAGATTATTTGCAGGAGGTATCATGGACATTAATATTTATCGGTCCCTCATCGATGAAATCGTTGATGGTGATTACCACAGTGATTGAGGGTATACAATTAGATCAGTGACAAGAAAATAAGATGATCATACATAATGCTCGACGTGGACCTGTAATGGTCAGGGTGATAAATTCGCGATTACCTACGTATAAAGCGATTTACGGGGATGGACTCGGTGATATTGTTCAGGGTCTATTCTGAAGGATAGCCCCAAAAACAATACCGTTTGCAAACCAACTAGGAATGAAAGCTATTGACGTTCTTCGTGGTAAAGATATTGGTGCTGTTGGTGATGCAGCCAGCAAGGCATTCTCGGCAATCAAGGACACCTTCCACGATTAATACGACGAAAACCTCAGCAGCTAAAATTACCCAGCACTGAAGTTGCAAATAAAACACTAGCAGAGTTGGCTGGTGTACCACTATTAGAAAAAGAAAAAAAATATAACTGCAAATTTAATAGCAGGAAGTGGTCTTCGTGTTAGACGATAACAAATATAATAAAGATGTTCAAACGTATATCTGATCCCTCATTTCACACGGACGCACCAGTTCTCAAAGATGAGTCTGTGCGCGATTATCAGTATTATTCTTATGACGCACGTGTACCTGACGCACGTGGAAGAATTGAATTGCAAGTTCAGGATACAAATAGATATTTCCTGCCTGCTGAGGCATTCATTGAGATCGAAAGTAGACTTTTGAGAGCAGATAATAAAGCATACGGAATTGATGATTGAGTTGATGTTGTTAATAATGGCGTCATGGCGTTATTTAACAGTGCCACATACATCATTGACGGAAAGAATATTGAATTATGTCTCGAAAATGTTGATGTTGCCACGACGATACTTGGCCTTGCAGGATACAGCGATGATTACTCAAGATCAGCTGGTCCATCAATGATGTTTGTAAAGGATACAACTGATCATCCAGAAAGCAGAAACGTAAGATTAAATGCATCTGGAGCTGAAGTTGCATCAATGAATGAAAACTTCAACTTGGGATTCGTATCGCTTCGAACAATGTTAAACGGCGATGAAGAGTTCTCCTGTGTGATTCCACTATCACATATATTTGGATTCTGCAGAAATGTTAGAAAAGTTATATTTGGCGCTAAACACACCGTGGTACTTGTTTGAAAAGCCACCGACAATGATGCAATATGGCGTGATGCTGCCGTTAATGCAGGTAAAGTAATATTAACAAAGCTTTCGTTGTGGATGCCAATAATGATTCCATCAATTGTTGAAGAACAATGGTTGCTTTCTTTTATGAGTCAAGGTTGTAAATCAACATTGTCATTGTTGACGATGACCACAGGTAGTATTCAAAGTAATGTTGCTGGGTTATTCACGTGGCCGATAGCATCACAGTAGGGGGTGTCAGCACCATGACATATATTCTTCGCACTTCAGACAAATGCAAGAGTAGATTCGCAGGAATGAAATCAAATGGTGTTTGACACGCTTGGGTTAGTGAAGTTTCCTTGAGGATAAATGGACACAAGAACCATCTCAAGAAGTGTTGCTGAATTTTGAGAATTGTCATGTTGTACGTGCTTATCATCGGTTGATGACATTTATGGGGCGTGATCGGAATGTTGATTCTGGTTCGCAGATATCTCAGCGGGATTTCACAACATTATATCCTATCTATTATTTCTCACTGGAACACTTGGATTTGTTTAGACAATCAGTCGTTGATATACTCTTCCAAGCTCGTGTAGCACGACTGCCCGCTGGTGGTTATAGAGCAATCGCTGTTATACTTTCAGATGAAACAATGCTACTTGAAGGTGTTCGTGGTCGAATGAGAGTCATTGATGCCCCAGTAGAAAACATGTAAATGTTTTCCAAACGTGTAATTAAATCGCTCATGATATTATAATATCATATCATCATGCTAGTGTCAGTCTGACTCCTGGTCAGATTAAAAAACTACAATAAGTATCAAAAGAGAACTGTGGAATAAAAATATCACTTAAAAAAAGAACAAATCGAAGGTGGTCCGAATAAACTATCATTGTCAGAACGTCAATTCAGTCACTTCAATGAAGCCAAACGATCAAAGACCGGCATACAACTTAATCTTTCTGCGGGCGCCATTAAAGACATCGCTACGACGGGTGGTATATTTCCACTTTTTTCAGCTATACCAGCGTTGACAGCTGCTGCAGCCCCAGCTGTTGCAAAAGCAGCTGCACTTGGTGCTGTTGGAACTGCTGCTGGGATGGCATTAAAGAAAGCAACAGGACAAGGAATAAAAACTTCCAAAAAAGGAAAGGGTCTAAGACTGCCAGGAACTCCCCCATTCGTGGTACGGTCAGTCCGCGGAGAAAGGTCTAAGACTTCCCGGGAAACTTCGATGATTTTTCCTATGTCCAATTTTGTTTTACTTGATGCTGATGCGCGACTAAACATAAAAAATTTCAGAGGTATCTTTTATGCATGATCAACTACCAAAACAACCAAACAATTTTGAAATTGGTATCATTAATCTCTGTGGAAGTTCTGGTCCAGGTTCCCATTGGGTTCCATACGCGAATGATCCACGTGGAATTGTTTATTTCGACTCGTATGGGTTGGCGCCACTAAAAGAATTGTGAAAATATGTCGACAGAGTGCAAAACACTCCAATCTGGTATTCAACATTACCAACACACACAATAATCGATCCGTCAATATGTGGACGTGAAGTAATTGCTGTACTCGACGCTGTATCATCGTCAACGACACCGCCTCATAAAGTCGTGCACGAGTATACCACGTTGTCCAATATTTTAAACAGGCATTAGTGAATATACAATGGCAGATATTTACGGAAGATCTTCTCGGAGTCTCAAACCTCAAGGTAACTAATCCAGATATGCAACTCTTGACCAGGTCAAGAATAAACTCGTTGATCTTTTAAGCCTCACAAATGTGGACCAAAATGAAGTCGTTGTTTTTTCAGGATAAACAAGGGCGATTAAAGACGAGCAATATCCTGTTGACAGATATTATTCTGCGGGTTCCTGGGGCGACCGAGGATAACTTAGTGGTGTTTGCTAAAAACGGCAAAATTAAAAACTCGGAGGAATCAGTCTTAACACTCATGGGAAGAATTGGAGATATTATGTATGGCGATCTCAACATGAGCAAAAATACAATTACTAATGTAAAAAAACCAAAATCAGACGATGATGTGGCACAAAAATATATGTAGACAGACACAACGCCACTATCAGAACTGAGATCGATGATCGTTTACTATCCGCAGGTGATACAATTACTGGTTCTCTCGACATGGCTAATAATAAAATAACTGGTCTGGGAGAACCAGAATCAAACGATGACGCTGCAACGAAGAAATGCGTCGACAATAGCAACATCCCGATGATCACATCGTTAATGACAATCAATGATGGAAAGACCACATGTAGATCTGAAATTTCTACTCATGTAGTCGCGTTTGTAAATTTTCGTAGAAACACAAATAGAGCTATTAATGATGTTTTTGGAGATCCAGCAGTTATTGATATTAAACTCTCTGACATCAGAAAGATTACCAATGGTGTAGTACACGCAGTAGCGTCTGGATCAGCATTATGGATACAACTCAATAAATCCATCAAACATAGCGCTGAGGTTACCGGCATATAAAGGTTCTCAGTGCTCGGCGTTACAACATTTACAATATCTACCACAATTTCACGTCGTTATCCAATAACTGGATCTTCTGGATCTATGTTAGTGTTGTTGGAGCAAAGCGACGATGAAACATTTATGGTGGAACCCGAAGAAAAAACTTAGGCTTGTTGTACTATTGGTATCTTGAATTAGTCGCTGAACTACCACCTATTAAATATAATAAACTCTCCAATCGATGTTCAACATTTCAGATACAAGCAAGTGTGCTTGTGGCATACTAACTAAAAAATATCATCGACGAGTATAAAGTAAAACAAAAAAAAAAAAATACCGCAGACGTGTCTTTGTTACTGATATAACTGTATACTCTGCATCTGCGGTCATCACTGGAACAGTAACGATCATCGGCGCATTGTCAGCGTCATACATGATAGTATCAGTCAGTAATAGGAATTGGTGTTTCAGTTGCAACAAGAATTGTTGGTATTCCTAATATCATTGGAAAAAAAATATCCACGTGCGCGGTTGATAAATTACACGAATGCACAATAAAGTTGCATACGGCGAAGCTAGCATACTCCAAATTATCTTCGTTGATATCATCCGATCAGGAATTCACAGAAATGATTCAGATTTACCATGAGGCAACGACAGTGACTTCGACTTCGTCGGAATCTACGAAAAATCCCTGATTTAAAAAACCATGTTTTAAATAATAATGTCGTCATCGCAAGAATTACTACAACGGATCGTCGCTAATACAACACCGTTGAAAACCACGATGATATCAGCAAGTTCAGCCAATCCTGAATTTAGCATTAGCTTTCCAACTGCGATTCCAGCCAAACAAATAGCACTAGCACAATTACGAGTGTATCACAGCTGGCCAAATATTAGATCAAATTCATTCGGTGGGTTACAAGCATATAATTCACTGGTATCTGCGTATAAAAATAAACCCGATGGAACCCCAGATTGGCAAGTTGTAAGTATACCTATGGGCAGTTATCAAATCGAACAGATCAATGATGAATTCCAGCTCAGAATCAAATCTATCACAGGAAAAGAATCCAAAATAGATATCACGGTTCACGAACCAACATTATCGTCCGCGATAGAACTATCAACTCCAGATTATGCCGTAGATATATATCAGTCATCGATCCGAAGTGTGTTAGGGTGGCCAGAAGTTTCGCCGGTTTATCAAGGACCACCAGAACCTAAATGAGCTGATTTTATCACAGATAAACGAATATTTTTAAAATACCCAGAATATCGAAAAAGAAAACCAAGGAGACCTGATGGTGAAGTAGTAATTGCTTCATTTGATGATACTGCAAAGTTTCCCCGACTATCACCCTTCATACCCATGACTACGCTTGTTGATGGCAATGAGACATTCAACGAAATAGATTTTAGACCATTTTCCGACAATATTAAATCTTAACACTTTCAGGTAACCAACAAACTACGAAATTTATTTTCCAGTATATCACAACATTACAACGATGATACGCGTCAACCGATCATTTAAAATGATACATCGAAACCAGGCTGCATTAGACGTCGAGTTTGTTAATCAGGCTCTCGTTGAAATAATAACTATTGATGATGATAAACCCCTTGATTTTCCACAGTTTTTTTTAATAGGAAAACACGCGATTACAAAAGCAGATCTACCAACATTAAAATTGCCAGTATTTAACGCCGATGAGCTAAACAAATCAGTCAACGATATCATCGATGAATATTTTTCACAAATTGTTGCCGCATGGAGAAAAATAAATCCACCGGCAGGTATTCTTAAGAATGATAATGATCCATACGGTGGAGGACGTCATACTTCACCTGGTATTGTAAACATCACATTTACGAGCTCAGTTAACCTTGCATGCGATGCAATCGACGGAAGCTATCAAGTAGATCTTAAAAAATCCAGTCAGGCCCAGCAGGGATACATTTTATACACATTTACGCCTCAAGCACCCCCTGGAGTTTTGATTGTATTAGAGCCCGTTAATCCAGTTTATCTGCGATGTCATAATCCGCTATTGTCACGGATACATTTCAAACTTACTGACTTAACCGAATACTGGCTTGATTTAAGAGGAGAATTTTTAAAGATAAATCTGTTTGTGAAATCGTAGATCTTCATCATAGAGTTCGTAGAACTTCAACGTCATCATATAACGTAGAAAACACCAGGATGAGTATTTTGTAAAATAATTTTTTTTATGTCAAACAATTATTTATGTGGTATTATATATGTACCAACATATGAGAGTTTTTGTATACAACAAAAAGATACTCGAAAGTGCCGTAAGAAACAATTTTAACTCTTCCACACACAGAAAAATTTAGTGTTAATATAATCATTGATGAAAACGGCGATGAACAATTTTTGTTAACGCAGGAACAGTTAAATGAACTGCAACTAGAACATATTATTACGATTGTGTGCGATAGAGATCAGATTCTGAATTATGCACATTCTTGCCTTAAATTTGATAAGCTTAAAAAATAATCTGATTACGAATAAATAATCTCATTCAGAATAAAAATAAATATTATAATCTGATTCAGAATAAATATAAATATTATAATCTGATTCAGGATAAAATAAAAAAATAAAGGTTTATTTCTTCAGATTTGATGGATATATTACCGTAATTACTAAGATTATGAAACACTTTCATCCAATTGTCGGGTATATTACCCAAATTAAATCAGATTATCAAACAATTTCATCAACAATTTTATAGTCAATGATTTCATCATTGATTTTAAAATGATTTTATCCTTGTTAATATTTTTCAGATTAATGGTTAATTTCACAGATTTGAAGGGTATATTGCCCATAATTTTTCAGATTATTAACCAAATTCTTTAGATTGATGGGTATATTACCCAAATTAAATCAGATTATCAAACAACTTCATCAAATTGATGGGTATATTGCCTAAATTATATCAGATTATCAAACAATTTCATAAAATCGATAGGTATATTGCCCAAATTAAATCAGATTGTCAGACAATTTTATCAAATAGATGGATATATTGCCCAAATTAAATCAGATTATTAATCAATTTCATCAACGATTTGATATTTCAGATTTCAGAATGATGTTATCGTTATTAATATTGTTTCAGATTAATGGTTAATTTCACAGATTTGACGGGTATATTGCCCATAATTTTTCAGATTATCAAACTATTTCATCAAATTGATGGTTATGTTGCTCGAATTTATTATGATTTTATAATTATTTTCAGATTTATTTATTAATATTTATATTTCAGAAATATTTTTATTTTTCAGAATTATTTTCAGATTTATTTATTAATATTTTTGTTTATTGATCAATTTTATCAGATTTGACTGGAATATTACCCGTAATTATTATGATTATTAACCAATTTCATCAGATTAATTATTCTGATTACCAACTAAATTCTTCAGATTGATGGGTATATTACCCGTATGATTTTATCATCGTTTTCAGATTATCGACCAAATATAAAAACTAAATAAAATCTGATTCTGAATAAATATTATTATCAGAATAAAAATAAAAAATAAATATATTTTTTTTTTACTGTAGTCAGAAATGAATTTTTTCCTCTTGACAGAGTCAAGGGTTTCATACTTTCACTTTGCTTAGCTGTTAACAGTGACATTGTCACTACTTTCACTTTCACAATCACCACAGTCACTTGTGACAGCGCTTTTACAATGGATTGTTTCACGATCAGACATATTCTTTCTCAACTGTCTCACACGCACATTCACAAACATTTCTGTTTCGTATTCGTGAGACAATTCTGATCTAATTTTCTCAATAGCATGTGCGAGTGGAATGATTTGTTCAACTTGTGTATCTTCTACGGTCGTTGACTGCTTAATTAATTTAATGAACGGGTACTCAGCTGGTAATGTATATCTTCAAATTTTCGTTGTTGTAATGATTCAAAATCATAAATAATGTTTTCAGGATCAGTTTTTTCAGAAATTTTTATACTATCATGAAATTTGTGGATTACTGAAATAACGTCATTAATATTTTCGTAATTCATTATATAATAAATATTTATTTTAAAAAAACAAATATTTGCACAACACATATTTACAATATATACAATCTTAACTATAGTAGCATATATACAGCATTATATCATATCAAGCTATTTACAGCATTATATACAATATTAGCTCTAAGGACGGTACAACACACAATCTTAACAATAGTAACATAATTACAGCATTATATACAATCTTAGCTGTAAGGAATACACAAACCCCAAGAGAAGCCCTAGATTGCTAAACGACATTCTAGCAGGCCCAGAGGGTGATTCGAAATATTTACATATATACATATATATATTATGTACAGACACAACCTCCATGTGAACCCCAAGATTGCCAAACGACAATCTAGCATGTCTAGAGGGTGATTCGAAATATTTACAAATATTTACATGTATACGTAACATGTATTTACATATATACACTATGTACGTACACACATACAAACGGGGCCTTCGCTACTTTCAACAGATTTCTGCACACCCTCTCCGATAATCAACCCCCGGGAGTGCAAAAGAGCACCCACCACGTGATGAAATGGTGGGAAAGTATACTTGTCTGTTTGAAGTTAGAGTATTGGGAGAATCCCAATAAAAATAGGGGTTGTATACTATATAAGCTGACCAATACTTGAAAATGCAAAAGTACCTCACACAACGGGAGTGGCTTATTCGCTGTTTGTATTTTTCTTTTTTTCTAAATTGTTATCCCTGATAAAATCCGAAGGAAGCAAGAAACCTGACAAAGTCAGAAAAACAAGGATAATATTTCTTAAAAAAACAAAAAAAAAAAAAAAAAAATATTATTCATTAGTAAATAAAAATTTTTATAAGACACAAGCTCTAAATTTACCTGGCAGACTTATTTCCCCCTGATTATATCAGTGACCTAGACATTGGTAGTTGAATTTCTCTGTATTACAATAGAGTTATACTTCAAAAGTGAGATATTTTTGTTCGTATTTCTTTGAAAATACCGATTTGGTTAGATTATTTGCGACATGATGGGAAAAAATTATGTTGTTGTTGTTGTTGTTGTAGGGTTTAATGCCATTTTTCAGCAAAAGATAGGCTATACATGGCGGCCAGTATATTTAGTGGTAGAAGAACCCTGGAAAACCCCGGGAAGAACCACCGACCCACGAGAAACTACTGGCAGGCTTTCTCACGTGCCCACGTTAGCCGAGCCTGAGACTCGAACTCACGCAGACAGAGGTGAGATGGCAGTGATCCGTAACGGTGAGCGCATTAGACCACTCGGCCACTCGGGGCCCCCGGGAAAAAAATAACCAAAAACAATAATAATGCGTTTATAGCGAATACTGTTGTAAAATACAAGCGAGATAATTCTTTAATCGCTCTATCTTTTACCTGACAGAGTTCTCTCCCTTCATCTTTGCAAACAACTACAATTGAGTCAAAATTGGATTGTCTGCGTCTGTCTGGAGATACTGAAATGTTATTTTTTGTTTATACTTTTTTGAAAATGCCGATTGGGCTATATTATTTGCGACAAAGTGTATTGAACGCCTGCAAATATCAAAATATTTACCAGCTGCATATGTCGCTGGAAATTTTTTTCTTCGCCGGTGTCCATGTTCACGGATATAACCGGCCTTGTAAATTTTGTACATCTCGCAGTATCTCCAAATTTGCAATTCTGACTTTGTATAATAGCCCTCAAATTAATCAAAGAATTATCAAATTTTCTGCCGTTGATTTGATTAGTCCGTGGAAACATTCATATATAAATTTATGACAGAGATTGTTTTTCCAGCACGGAATATGAGATACCCAGTATTAATGACATAACCGACTGTTTTTACTCGACAGTGCCCAATTACACCATCACGAGATGCCTCATAGCTTTATGATGGGATGCTTCACAAATTCATTTTGCTCCATTTATGTAATAATATTATTTGTCTAAATAATTATTTTAAAAATCGGGAAAGATAGTATTCAGCGTTTCTTCTACCAACACCGATATTGTTGTTGCCGGCTTTATTTTTTTATCATAATATCGTTTGAGCTCTCTATTTTTTACCACCACATTGCACACACAAGTGCGTTTCTCCTCTAACCCCAACACCACATCCTAAACACGGTTTTGGTCCTAGACTCTCTCTCTCTCTCTCGAATAACGCTTTGCATGTGATATCCACAGAATTCGTTTGCGCAAGACCGATTACAAGCAGTTGTAGAGCCAATCATTAACCACGTATAGATATTCTTTGCTTGAAGTATTATTACATTATATATAT
>JAECUM010027383.1:0-18614 GCA_016617855.1 Megalonaias nervosa | reverse complement strand
AAAATCATGCATTTAATTTGCAAATTTGTACTCTCTTACCTTAAATTAAATATCTTGTTCAGGGCAAAATATATACGTGGTACACGTAACAGACTCGCCGATGCCCTTTCTCGCAAAAAGGTTTCGAGTTTCCGTACCATGGCGCCGATGATCTTCACAGCAGCAGTGATTACTTTCCAATCTCCCTTGAAATAATGAACTCTACAATTGATGACGCAATTCCACAATGGAATATAAAGAAGGCCGACTGGGCTAAGTTTGAAATATTGTAAAACTAAGCTGAATGAGGATACCCTTTTCAACGTTAATGACCCTATTCAGCATTTTACTTCTATTTTAATCGAGAATGCAGCAAAATCCATTCCCATGTCCTCACCGAACTGTAAAAGAACCCCAAAACCTTGGGTCACTAAAGAATGTAAAGAACCCATTAGACAACGCCGAGAAGCATTGAGAAATTTAACAATCGCCCAACGCCCGAAAATTTAAGTAAATATCGCATTCTTCGGGCCAAAGCTCGCCGCACGAACAAACAAACCAAACTAGCATCATGGAAGAAATATGTTTCTTCTTTAAACTCTCATTCCTCTATTAAGAAAGTTTCGGACACTATCCGCAAAATAAATGGAAAGAGAAAACACAATTCTCTCCGACATCTTATACTGAACAATAACAATAATAGTTCAAAACGTGACATAGCAAATATGTTTGCCGACAGTTTCTCGAAAAATTCCTCATCATCTAATCATTCAAAAACATTTCCGAAGATTAAAAACTCAAAAAGAAAAATCACGTTTAAAATTCACATCCAACATCTCGGAAAGTTATAACCAACTCTTCTCACTATTGGAGCTTATGGGGACTTTCGACAAGGTCCGTGATATTTCCGCTGGGCTTGACAAAACACATTACCAGTTTTTGAAACACCTTCCAGAATCATCATTAACATCTCTTTTGAAAGTCTTCAATGATTTATGGATTACTGGTAATGAACCTAAGTTTTGGAAAGAAGCAACAGTAATACCAGTTCCCAAAAGCAGAGCTACTAACTATCGAAACATTGCACTGAGGAGCTGTGTGTGCACAACAATGGAGCGAATAATCAATTCTCAGTTTGTATGGTACTTGGAAACTAACAATTTAATACCTCCTTTCTAAAGTGGCTTTTGTTATGGCCGTAGCACCAATGATCATCTGGTTAGACTGGAAACATTTATTCGCGACGCATTTATCAAGAAGGAACATTTAGTAGCAGTTTTCTTTTATTTAGAAAAGACCTATGACACGACATGGAAGTACCGGATACTAAATGACCTGCACGGTCTGGGTCTAAAAGGCCGTCTGCACTCTTTCATATCAAACTTTCTATCAGATAGAGAATTCAAGGTACGAGTGGGCTCCACCCTCTCTTAAATGCACGAGCAAAAGATGGGCGTGCCCCAGGGCAGTATTTGATCTGTGACGCATTTCAACATCAAAATCAGTAGCATCACCAAGTGTTTGGCTGCTGGTGTGGATTGCTCCTTATACGTTGATGATTTTCTAATATGTTATCGATCAAAGCACATGCATACAATTGAAAGACAACTGCAGCAAAATATCAACAAGATTAAAAATTGGGCTAGTGCTAACTGTTTCAAATTCTCGAAACACAAAACTGTATGTATGCATTTCTGTGAGTTACGAAGACATTATGATGAACCTAAACTCACGCTGAAAGTTGCAGTTGTTGAGGATACAAAGTTTTAGGTATTATCTTCAACAGAAACCTGACTTTTATTCCACACCTAAAGAACTTAAAAGCTAAATGTTTGAAAGCTCTAGATCTGCATAATGTAGTAGCGCATACTGACTGGAGTGCTGATAGAAATGTCATCCTCAATTTATAGGAATATTTATTCACTCCAAACTGGACTATGGTTGCGTTGTTTATGGTTCAGCTTGGAAGTCATATCTGAAAATGCTTGACCCAATACATCATCAAGAAATAAGACTCACTCTAGGAGCAATTAAGACATCCCCGTATGAAAGCCTTTTCGCTGAAGCGAACGAACCACCTTTATCACATCGTAGACAAATACGTCCGCACAGTATGATCTCAAATTAAGATCAAATCCTCTGAACCCTTCTTTTTCGGCTGTTTTTCAACTTAATACAAAACCTTGTAAGAAAATAAACCAAACGCCATACCGTCTTTTGACAATCATCTAGCCTTGACAGTGCCAAAATTGATCTTTCTAAAATTCAGAAGACGTCAATCACCGAAACATCTCCCTGGCTACTTAAACAACCAAAAGTACATTATACGCTACACAATTGAACAAAATTCTGAGACAAACCTTCCTATCTTCAACAACTCGTATCATGAACTCCTCACCGAATTTAAAAACTACACAAGAATTTATATTAACGGATCAAAGGATAATGAAAAGGCTGCTACAGCCTTCGTTGGTGGAAAACACAGAACACAAGTTCGCTTATCAATGGTACATCAATTTGTTCTAGGCTTGGTAGGTTTCTACAGGAAATTTATTCCTAATTTCACTGCCATTGCCAGCCCATTATCTGATCTAACAAAGAAGGGCAACCAAATAAAGTGTTATGGGGACCATCTCAGGAAAAACAATGTAATGCATTGAAGGAAATATTGACTAGTGCACCTATTTTAAAGCTACCTGATATCAGCAAACCTTTTGTCATAAGAACTGATGCTTTCGATACTGGGTTGGGAGCAGTTTTGTTGCAGTAACAAGATATGATAGAAATGACTTTAGCCTATGCCAGTAGAAGTTACTGTCTAGGGAACAAAAGTACTCAGTGATTGAGCAAGAATGCTTAGCTGTAGTATGGGGGATTGGTAAGTTGCATGCCTATCTTTTTGGGAGAGATTTCGTTCTCGAAACGGACCACCAACCATTGTTGTATTTAAACAAAGCTAAGGTCGCTAACGCTCGGTTGATGCGTTAGGCGCTAACACTTAAACCCTATCGTTTTCGAGTTGAGGCAATCAGAGGGGTCGAAAACGCAGGTGCAGATTATTTGAGTAGGATGTAAATAGAAAATCCATATTACTGTATAGCCAGTTTAGATATTGTAAAGCAACATTAGCAGTTAATTTCTTTTATTCTGTGAAACCTAAACAATCTGTACATTTTTTTCTTGTGGGGGTATTGTCACAGAATAAGGCAAGAAATAACTTGGTTTCGCCTTAGAACGATTTGATCATTTTCGTTGCACATGCGTACAACGTTACCTAGGGTGGATAATTGTTTTCCTAGTTAAGCGACTGAACTAGCATGTATCTCATCGTAGATCGCTTGCGGCGAGAGACACTAAAAGCACGGTATGCACGGGTATTTTACCCTTACTAATACTCATTCTCCTGGAGATTTAAGACAAGTTTCTTATCTAATTGACACACTGGTCTTTTGGATTTTGTCAAGGAGTGTACGTTCTCCATTTGTGTTCTACAGCCATAGGGGTAAGTGTTACATTTTTGTTTTATTTGATATGTGAAGCATATTCAGTTTTAATGTCGTAGCGTGAAATGTTGTATTTACCACCACACGGATTTGAAACGATGTGAACTTTTTAATCGTTACAATTGCTATTAAGATTTTAATTTAGTAGCATGTATCTGTAGATTTTAATTCCATACCTGTTATTATGACCAGTTTAGTTTTATTTTAGCTGAGCGTGTGTGTGTACGGGTATATCAGGCTGTCGGTCTGGCTATCTGTATGTCTGTGTGGGGATGGAAGAAGGTGTGACCATCAAGGCCATACAAGGACGGAACTGCTGATTTGTAAACTTGTGCGCATAGTGGATCCATGATGGGTGTGTATGGCCAATACAAGTGTGAGCCAAACCAAGAATTCAGGAGAACTTTGTGGTTTGACAATGGACACGTAAACCAGGTCAAAATATTTCGTTTGCAAGTTTTTACAAATATTTGAGTCATGCGTGGTCATAAATTGTACGGGCTGTACAAATGATTGAGTCACGAGTCATGTGTTTGGTACAATTGTTACGTTGATTCAATTGATCATAATTGTTTCAATTGATGATGTTGTTTCAATCGAATACAATTGTGTTACTTTAATTTCATGAGATTATATGAATCGTTTTTTCATTACATGAGATTATATGAATCTTAATTTTATTACGTGAGATTATGTGAATCTTACTTTCATTACTTTCATTACATGAGTTTATTTGAATCTTACTTTCATTACATGAGCTTATTTGAATCTTACTTTCATTACATGAGCTTATTTGAATCTTACTTTCATTACATGAGCTTATATGAATCTTACCTTCATTTTGAATATATGAATAGCATTTTTGTATTCCCATTTGTGAATGTTTGTGTTAAGTAATCGAATGAGTCGTGTGTTTGGAGCATGAAAGAATCACACTGTATATGTTATAGAGGATATACATATTTTTATTAATTCTTTTCATAAACTTCCATCTTTCATCACATTGTGTTGTGTTGTCATTTAACCCAAGCATCCATTCAGGTAAAATCCTGCTACAATGATTGTTTGCCATATAGACAACCCGAATTGACTCCTCTTTTTCCGATAACAAGTTGTCGTCTTTTTCCGGTGGTTTCTGTTCTGCCATTACAGGGTCTGTAAGGCTCTCTGCGTATAGGTTCCCTGTCAAGCACTTGCGCCGGCCTGCCTTCGTCGAGTAGCCCAAACATTATTCCAAACTGATTCTCACCAATTTTGTACTACCTAGTCACGCTTGTTTACCGCATTAAATTGGAATCGCAACCCCCTGACTAAGGATTGAGACCTGTATAGAAAAGAGGATAGCACTATGCACCAGTGAGGTGTAATTTGGACCAGCAAAGATACATCCTGCTTATTGTAACAGAAAGCAATTGTATGGCTAGGAAAATACTTTGTGATATTGGACCATCCTGGTTACAATCCCAAGAATTCAGATATATACATCCAAAAGTGCAAAATAATGCCGTTGGTCAATAGGAGGCTTGCCGTTGTGAGTTACATGGCCTATAGTCATTGCCGGATAGGCCTACACGCAGTCTACTACCAACAGTGCCCGCACAGTTTTGGCAAGCCGTCAGGCTTTGGGCTAGAAGCAACAAATTATGTCCCCGTAGAGTTTTAGGTCTCTCGAAACACGATATTTAGCGGATGAGCCCTTGGGGAATGAGCCAAAGTCCATCCATTCTTGTCTCGATCACTCACATCGTACTTATTGTGACGGACCCCTGATTTCGAACAATCCATTGGGACTGGGTCAAATTGGCCTTTCACATATACTACATTAAATGTAGTCTCCAAAAATGGAATACAAGGTATCCGTTGAGATTATTCCCTGAAAACATTAGAAATCCTTAGCATTTGTTAGGCTCAGATTTGAACTAGATTTTCTCTTCGGTTGGTACCATATCACAAAACTTGAACATTTTAATGTTTTAGATAGTTGCTGATATACTTCGTATTGTTGTAAAATAATAACGCTATGAATAATGTGATGAGATAGATTATATAACAATGCTATTAAGAATCAGAACATAACGGGGCAAATGTATGTAAATGAAAGCATTTTTCACTCAAATGAAGAGCTGCTGTAGCAATAAATCTATACAATCATGAGTTTTCCCCCGGCAAAAATAAAACTGTTAAATATATATATATATATATATAAACAAACATTTAATGTGTGTGATTTTGGGATTTTTTTACGTATCGGTAACAGTTTTGCAGTCATATCGCTACAATGTCTGCAGGGTGGCAGTTTATAGTGATATCTAGCACTGGGACATGATGCCGCTGACATGTAGCTTGACACCAGACCGACCAATTCTAACACTAGCCTCTTAATGCTGAGCGCCTAGCGAGACAGCTGTTAATACCATTTTACAAGTCTTTGGTATGACTCGGCCCGGGTTCGAAACCGCGAGCTCCAGCATCCGAGGCGGAATTTCTAACCACTAGGACACCGGAGCGGTTCAAGCATTTAATCAACTGCAGAGTTTGCAAAAAGCCAATATGACTAAGTATGTAGAATTAGTGTTGTTGCAAGAATAACGATGTTAATAAAAAAATAATAATGGCGGGGTGATCTGCTTAAATTCGTGTTATCTGTACTGAGAACAAAATTGCTTTTGTTTCCAGCCTACATGCAAAGGACGCAAAGGTAGTAAAGGAGTTGTGCAATGAGAATCGTGTTTGCACAATCTTACTCGTCTTTATTACTTAATGCATACTTAGCTCCAGAATTGTTATTTTACATTTCTAAATTAATATGTTCTATTCAAAAACTCGATTCAAAGCCGTTTTACTTTTGTAAGAGGGGGAATAACCGGGCAATCTTTGTCTGAGTTCAGTCACGTGTCATGATGATTCAAGTAACGAATGACTTGCTGACATTGGGGCAGCGCTATTGATCGTGTCTTCCTGGAATCGCATCTATCTCGTCACATGATAACATTTCAGGAATTAAGAGGCGGAGCTGATAGCTTGTAAATATGTATATATAGGCAGGCAGAACCCTGGCAAGGTATTCTTGCATACAGACGAGAAATAACACACTTATTAACAGCGAGTTAGTATTTCTCCAGGTAAGTGATAATCTTTTTAGATTAAGTTCTTAGTCAGATTTACTGAGAAATTAAATTTCATTACTATCAATGTCAATTTTGGGTGAAATATTAAACATGTACTTATAATTATATTGTGTTTTACCAGGATTTTGTAGCAAACGTTTTGACTGGTTAGAATCGTATCATGTCATGCAGGAAAGTTATCAGTTCATAACACCATGGTCCCTTTTTGTGTTCTTTAGCAATATTTCTATAATGTGGTTAACATATATAGAAGATGCGTAAATACCAGATATATTTCATCCTATGGTACAACAAATCTTATATTTTTATGAGTGGCGAATCAACGACTTAAAATATATCGCTTGTGGTATTACAAGACGAAATATAACCGATATTTACACAGGAAAAGAAGTTTTCTCCGGAGTCGAAGCTTAGAAGACTGAACTCACTCTTCAGACCCCGTCGCACGCACGCGCGCACACACACACACACACACACACACACACACACACACACTTTTCGCACATTCACTTGGCAGGCTGATCATATAAATATCAGTGACTTAAGAGAGCGGTAGGATTTAGATGACCTAATTTGCTGCAGTAAATTGTATTTGTGACATGTAGCAAACTTTCAGAACACAAAGCAGGTCCGATGGGTTTATCATTGGTTTAAGAGACGAAAGAGGAAATAACTTTATAGAAACGCGAACGGCGAAAAGCCAAATTTCTTCAGTAAATATTCATTTACATATGTTAATTTCTTTGTTCTGGCTCCCAAAGTGCTCATTTTTATTGCTGCAGGTAGATCTTCTGTAGGCGTCTACAATCAAGCCTCTAATGGCATAATGGGAAATCGATTAATTGCACATGTGAAACTATAAGGATAAGTGTGTCAAATATAAAACTATAGTACTGATAAAAATAAAAATTACTTCTCAATTAACTATATAAAGTTATGTTATTTATTTCTTCAAATTCGTTATTATTCTTATAAATATTTTAAATTATAAAAATTGAACTTCATGTATCATAGGCTTCATGAAATCATGATGCTTGAAAGCCGATTACGCATTCTGCAGTACTGCCTTTCCGTTTGTATGGCCGTTCATACATTTTATGTATAAACACCCACATTTATCTTTCTGTCTTTCTCTCTATGTAGCGATTGACAATTAAGAGGTTTCAGATTCGAAACTGGCGACAGAATGTCAATTTTTGTTTTACTTTTTTGTACTTTTATGTTCAAACTTTCTTTTAAATTGGCTCGTTTCAAATTTTTGTTTTAATTTTTTATTTTATTTTTTTTTTTTTTTTTTTTTTTGTTGAAACTTGCTTTTATCACTCCCGCCCTAGGACAAGCAATCCGGCTGCCAAAACAAGAGGTTGTGAGTTAAAACCTCTCGGCGGCAACCCAATTTTTGTAATAGCTTTTTGTAACTTTATGTTGAAACATTCTTTGAAACTTGCTGATTCCATTTTTGTTGTATTTTATTTTTCTTGTTCCCGTTCTTGGACGCACAATTAACCAAGTTGTGTAATAAATTGTCAAGCTTCCCTATGGCCGCCCATGAATTGGGTAATAAATTGTCAAGATTCTGTATTCCCCTTCATCCTTTGTGTAATAAATTGTCAAGATTTTGTTTTGTCGTTAATGCATTATGTAATAAACTGTCAATATTGGCAATCAAGAGAATAAAATCTCGACTTTCCTTTTATGACAATGTTTGCCAGTAATTTCTTATCATACTAAACTCTGTCTCTAAATATTAATAACAAATGAGGTTACGTTTTGTTAGATTGTTCGTACCACATTCAGTCTGGTAGATGATGCAATAATAATACATACAAGCACGCCAAGAATTAATGCATTTTATTCCATGGCACTTTTGCATCTAATATATAATATACTATCTCTTAGTAATGATTTAGTTTGTGAACCGCTCAATAAACAAATAAATAAATAAATTAAACCCTTATTGGTAAAATGATTCCGTTTTAAAATCCATATTACATATTTGCTAATACATGTGTGAATAAATTTTCACTAACACAGATATGCACAGCTTGTCCACGTCGTGTGCATGTGGATGGTGTTAAAGTCAAGGTTGAATAAGCTAGGGTACATCTCTACATCCGAAGTTTATTTATATTTTCAGAATTACAACTGTGACAACACAAAGGAAAAATGTATGCCATTCACATCGTAGTCTTGCTCACGGCAGTTATGTGTCATGTTTCAGCAGAGGTAATTACACTCCTCGTAATGTATATCCTTTGATAGATACGTTTTACCAAAATCTTCAATATTTATATTGTAAAGCTCAGAATTAAGAAGAAACATAAGTTTGGCCGTGTAATATATCAGTGTGTACACGGAATTATTAAAATTTGTATGAAAAATGCTGCATTGTTTCTAACCATTATTTAACTAATTTAGAGAAATCAATTAAACCATTTCCATGATATCTGTATTATGTTATGCAAATAATTTTTTTTTTGTTATGTAATTTGCGGAAGTGGTAAGGTATTAAAGCATTACACTGTTTACCTTATTTTTGAAACACATTAATGTATTCATTCACCCTCACGCACCTCCTTCAACAAACTTATTACAGTCAGTATGATCTTCATCTGCTCTAGTCGAATGCTTAAATTCTAAAATTCAAAGATAATATTGTTTTATACCTCCACAGTAAAATGCATACATGTTGAAAGACATGGCTTGAATTCATGAATTAGTCCGTATATTTACATTGTCTTTTTCAGACACCAATCCAAAACAACCTCTTGACGTATGGTAATGTATTTTGCACCTAAATTTATTTAATAATATTCGCTTATGCGGATGGCTGTATGTATTTATATTATTGCAATTAATATTAAAGTAATAATTTACCATTCATTATGCTTATAATCAAAACGTTGACAAATTACATTCTAAATTTCAGTATTTTCAAACTTATAATGCAAAATGCGCTCAAGTCCGGTCATAAAGTTTTCAAATTTGGCACTATTTTATCTCCCAACCCTCTCAGAATAACCAATAGTTCAGCATTGTTGTTGCTAAACTGTATTAACCTTGGTTAATTTATGTCTAGGGCTTCCATACCGAGAGAAAACTGTATTAGTGTTTTGTCCCAATAGGGCGGAAAAACGAGTTTGATACGGCGCAGTATTGTAGAGGCTGTCTCGCCGAAATATGTCATTATAAACCTTGTCAAACTCGTCATTTTCCAGACCCAGAACAAAATACTTATGTGGGTTTTGTGTTTATTACATATATTGTTTTTATTCACATATTCTTTTATTGTTTCTTTTAAATGTATACATTAAAACATGAATAAGGCATTTGGCGTTCAGCAGCAGGGATGGGTGAACCCTACAACTTTTAGAGGAGTTATTTCGAGAAAATAAATCTTCCTACGAAAACGAAATACAAGCGAAACCGAGGTCTCTAACCGACCGAGATCTCTCTCTCTAATTGGGTTATTTTATCTTAGCGGGGAGTGGGGTGAATCCTACAACTTTTGGAGCAAGTTATTTTTGAAAATAAGGCTTCCTACGAAAATGAAAATACAAGGTCACCGAGGTCTCTAACCGACAGGGAGATCTCTCTAATTGGGTTATTTTATATTTGACGCTTGTATTTTTGTGTTCTGCCTTACCTACCCGGACACTCAATGTTTGTCGTCACCCTCCCTTGCTGCTGTGTGTGTACCGCGAGCGAAACGAAACGGACCCTTACCTGTATACATGGCATAAATATTTTCCCACGCTAATGTCTCACTGGACAGTTTATCTGGTGAATTTTCATCCGACAATGACCTATTGCAGAAAAATAAGAGAAATTTTACGCTGAAGATACAAATAAAAACAAACTAATGATTTTTGTAGAAAGCATGCATGTGAGATTTTGACTGTGGCAATCAGGTTAATTACTTATGCAACTGGTGGCTTTTATACTGAACTAACACTGCCACCAACCACTCATTTTTACATTCATTTTTGACAGCAAAGTGCTATTTTGAATATTTTCCTGTGTTAAGGCAGCTAAAATAATCAGTATGTGCCTTATACATGAATAAAGTTCACTAGTACTATAACAAATTAGCATACTTTTAATCACCCCTCAACCATCACGATTTTTAGATATTTGCCTCTGTAGCAGATATACGTAAATACGTAAGCCAAGTCTGCTGTTCATTTGCAGCCCAAGTTACGCATTTGATCTCCAGTGCTAGTCTAACTGTGATAGGCAGTCACCAAACGAGCCAACCCATTTTCAAGCCTAACTCAAAGTAAATCTAAACCACATTACAGATTTAGCTGCTGTGTGAATTTATAAATGCTAGGCTTATGATAATTATGTTCATGCCTTCTACCTTAAAAATTAAGGAGGTGTCAAAATACGAAGCTATCCAGTGAGACCTAAGTGCGTCTATTGGCTGATCAGGCCATGTGCCGTGTCATGTGTGTCAAGAGGGGCGACAACTCCTGCGGCCTTAACGAGTGTGTTTTTGTTTTCTCGTTTACCTACCCCCTCCCCCCGCCCCCGTTGTCTGGCGTAATTAAATTATTATATCAATAATAACAGTAACCATGAAATCTCACACATCTAAACTAGTTCGACAGTGACTAGAGGCAATTGAAAAATATCGTCCAGTCCGTAATTCTGTCAAACAAAAATTACAATAGTTTCAGGAATCTCAGGTGAAATTTACAGAAGGTGTAGATCAGTTATTTAAACCGGTTACAAAGGCTACCGAAATAGTTACAAAGGCTGCCAAAGGTCTTCTTCCCACGTTAGAGCAAACCGCTGAAGCAACTGGAAAAATAGCAAAAAGAACTAAACAAACAATAGAGATTATTTTAAGAGAACTTCCAGTTGAAATAGCTGCTGCTCAACGAATGCGAGAAATACTTGAAGGTATTGGCCAAGCTCGTGCTGAAATAGGTGATATAAAGGATCGTATACCAGAACCAGAACCAGAAAAAGAAAGAGATAAAACTGTGCCGATTGATAAATTTACCGAAAATAGTAATACTGGTATCAGGAATGCCAAAAGCATTAGACAATTAGCTGTGAGTGCCGTGAGAAGTTTTAATAAGAAAGAACAATATCTGATGCCCGAATACGCTAAAGATAATATAAGTGTCGATATCTAGTTCAAATGGATATTTCGCATTTACCACAACATCTATCAAGCCAGGAATGATGATTTAAGATATACTGAGTTTATCAAAGAGATAGATAACTATCTTGCATGGTTACAACAACCATAGAAGCAACAATCACAAAAACAAAAACAACAACCACAAAAACAACAATCACAGCAAACAATAAAAACAACAAGTTAGGAAGAAGAAGAATGGCAAGATGCAAGTTCTACCCCCAGTACCACTGGAAGTGGTATCGCCATTCCTGGTACAAGTACCAGGGGAAGTGGTCTTACTACTCCATCCCCCAGCAAAGGCCCTTGCCGATGTTGACAGACTAGAAATTTTGATTGGCGGAAAACGAACCGGTGATAATTGCCCAGAAATCATTAATGAAGCAGCTGATATTTGTCAGAGATTATTTACAGGCGGTATCATGGATATTAATGTTTATCGGTCCCTCATTGATAAAATCGCAGATGATTACCGCGACGCTGAAATCGTTGATGATATTTGCAATTAGATCAGTGACAAGAAAATAATATCATCATACATAATGCGCAACTTGGACCTGTAATGGTCAGAGTGATAAGTTTGCGATTACCAACATACAAAGCGATCCACGGAGATGGACTCGGTGATGTTCTTCAGGGTCTATTCAGAAGGATAACCCCAAAAGCAATACTGGTTGTAAAGCAACTGGGAATGAAACCTGTTGACGGTGTTCGAGATAAAGATATTGGTGCCGTTGTTATGTTGCTATAAAGCATTCTCGACAATCAAGGATAGACTATCAAGATTAATACGCAGACCGCAAGCCGTCCGACCTCAGCTAGTTAAAGTACCCAGCACCGAAGTTATGCCTCCAAATGTTAGTAAAGTAATAAATCAAGCCGCGAATCAAAAACTAGCAGAGTTGGCTGATGTACCCCTATCAGGAAAAGAAAATAATATAATGCTAGCCTAATAGCAGGAAGTTGTCTTCGTGTTAGACGATAATCAATTAATAATAAAGATGTTTAAACGTTTATCTGATACAGCATTTGACATGGACGCACCAGTTCTCAAGGATGTATCGGTGCGAGATTATCAGTATTATTCTTGTGACGCACTTGTACCTAACACACGAGGAAGAATCGAGTTGCAAGTTCAGGATACAAGTAGATATTTCCTGTCCGCTGAGGCATTCATTGAGATCGAAGGTACACTTTTGAAAGCAGATGATACAGCGTACAGAATTGGTGATCTAGTTGGTTTTGTTAATAATGGCGTCATGGTGTTATTTAAAAGTGCCACGTATAACATCGACGGACGAAATATTGAATTATGTCTGGTAAACGTCGACATTGCCACGACGATAACTGCCCTTGCAAGATACAGCGATGATTACTCGATATCAGCTGGTCCATCAATGATGCAAAGGTTACAAATGATCATCCAGAAAGCAGAAACGTAACACTCAAAGCAACTGGAACTGAAATTGCATCAATGAATGAACATTTCAGCTTGGGATTCGCATCACGTCGATCAATGTTGAACGCTGATGAAGAATTTCATGTGCGATTCCACTATCGCATATATTTGGATTCTGTAGAAATGTTCTAAAAGTTATATTTGGCGCTAAACACACCGTTTTACTTGTTAGAAAAGCCCCTGACAATGATACAATATGGCATGCTGCTGCCGTTGATGCAGGTAAAGTAATATTAACAAAACGTTTGTTGTGGATGCCAGTAATGATTCCATCACTGGCCGAAGCACAACGGTTGCTCTCTTTTATGGATCGAGGTGGTAAATCGACGTTGTCATAGTTGACGATGACCACAGACAGTCTTCAGAGTAATGTTGCTGGGATTCATGAAAATGCCAGAGTAAATTCGCAGGAACGAAATCCAATGATGTTTCACACGCTTGGGGTTAGTGAAGTTTCTTTAAGGATAAATGGGCATAAAGAACCTTCTGGAGAAGTGTTGCTGAATTTTGATAATAATCATGTTGCACGTGTTAATCATCGGTTGATGACATTCATTGGGGCGTGATCAGAATGTGGATTCTGCTTTGCAGATATCTCAACGGGATTTCACAACATTATATCCGATCTATTATTTCTCACTGGAACACTTGGATTTGTTCAGACAATCAGTCGTTGACATACACTTCCGAGCTCGTGTAGCACGACTACCCGCTGGTGGCTACAGAACAATCGCGGTTATACTCTCAGACAAAACAATGTTTCTTGAAGGTGTTGCTGGACGAATGAAAATTATTGATGCCTCAGTAGAAAACATGTAATTAAATCGTCTATGAAATTATAATGTCATATCATCATGTTGATGTCAGTCTGACTCCTAGTCAGATTAAAAGGCTACAATCGGTATCAAAAAGGAACTGTGGAATAAAAATATTGCTGAAATCAGAACAGATCGCAGGTGGTTCAAATAAACTATCACTGACAAAACGTCAACTCAGGCACTTCAATGACACCAAACGATCAAACACAGGCGTTTGACTTAATCTTTCTTCAAGTGCCATTAAAGACAGGATGGTTGGTATATTTCCACTTCTTGCAGCTATACCAGCTTTGATAGCAGCTGAAGCCCCAGCTGTAGCAAAAGCAGCTGCACTCTGTGCTGTTGGAACTGCCGCTGGGATGGCATTAAAGAAGGCAACGGGCCAAGGACTAAATACTTCCAAAAATGGTCGAGCCGCTCACGGATTGGATAAAAGACTGCCAGGAACCCCTCATTCATGGAACAGTCAGTCCACGGGGAAAAGTCTAAGACTGCCCGGGACACATCGTTGATACTTCCTATGTCTAATTTTGATTTACTTGGTGCTGCTAAAACGTTAAACATAAAAAATTTCAGAGGTGTTTTTATGCGTGATCAATTACCAAAACAACCAAAACGTGTTGAAACCGGAATCAGTAATCTCGATGGAAGGTCTGTTCCAGGTACTCATTTGGTTGCATACGTGATTGATCCACGTGGAGTTGTTTATTTCGATTCGTATGGGTTGTCGACACCAAACGAATTTTTAAAATATGTTGACGGACTTCAAAGCACTCCCGTCTGGTATTCAACACTACCAACACCGACAATGACTGCTCCGCCAATATGTGGCGGTGAAGTAATTGCTGTACTCGACGCTGTGTCATCGTCAACGACGCCCCCTCATAAAGTCGTGCACGAGTATACCACCAGACGGTATAGCTGTCCACAGTCGTTTTAAACGGGTCTTAGTGAAATTATAATTGTAAATATTTACGGAAGATCTCGGGATCTCAAGATTCAAGGTGAATTATCCAAATATGCAACCCTTGACCAAGTCAAGGATGAGCTCGCCAATCTTTTGCGTCTCGTAGATGTGAACCAAAATGAAGTTGTTATTTTCAGGATCAACAAGGACGATTAAAGACGAGCACTATCCCGTTGACAGATATTATTCTGCGAGTTCCATATGCGACCGAAGATAACTTAGTGGTATTTATTAAAAACTGTAAAATTAAAAATTCAGATGAATCAATTTTAATACATATGGGAGAGAGTATTGGGCGCATCAGAAGAATTGGATATTATGTATGGCGATCTCAGTATGAGCAGAAATACAATTATCAATGTCAGAGAAACAAAATCAAACGTGGATGTGGCAACAAAAAGATACATAGACAGCAACAACAACATGATCAGAACTGAGATAAATGATCGTTTACTATCCGCCGATGATACAATGATTAGCTCTCTCAATATGGCTAATAGGAAAATTACTGGTCTTGGAGAACCAGAATCAAACGATGACGCCGCAACAAAGAAATACATCAACAATATCAACATCCCGATGATGATCTCTTTAACGACAATTAAGGATGGAATGACCACATTTAGATCTGAATATGCTACTCATGTAGCCGCGTTTGTAAATTTTCGTAGAAAAACAAATAGCGCCATTAATGCATTTTTGGGAAGTCAGGCAGTCATCAATATTAAACTCTCTGACATCAAAAAGATTACTGATGTAATATATACAGTAGCGTCTTGATCAGCATTATGGACACCACTCAATAAATCCATCAAACATACCGCTAAGGTTACCGGCGTATACAGATACTCAGTACTCGGCACTACAACATTTACAGTATCTACCACAATTTCACGGCGTTCACCAGTCCTGACTCCGTCTGGATCTATGTTAGTGATATTGGATCAAAACGACGAGGGAACATTTGTGGTGGAACCCGAAGAAAAAGACCTCGGCGTGTTGTATTATTGGTGTCTTGAATTAGTCGCTAAATTTGCACCTACTTCAATTATATAATGAACCAATTGATTGACGTTGTTGCAGCGCAACATTATAGATACGAACAAGTGTGTCTGTTGCAGACCAAAATGAAAAATTTCATTGATGAGTATACATAAAACAAAACATAATACCGCACACGTATCGTTGTTACTAACATAATTGTATACTCTGCATCCGCCGTAGTCTCTGGAACAGCAACTATAATCGGATCATTATCATTCATATACATAGTAGCACCAGTAATAGGAATTGGTGTTGCAGCTATAACTGGTGTTGCTGGTATTCTTATTATCATTGCAAAAGAGATATCCAGGTGTGCGGCTGATAAATTACACGAATATACAACGATGCTATCAACGGCAACACACGCGCACGACAAATTATTGTAGCTGATATCATCAGTGCTCAATGATAAAATAATATCAGATCAGGAATTCACAGAAATGATTAAGGTTTATTATGAAACATCTGGAAACCAAACCTCTTTTTCTTCTGAAAAAGTCAGGGATTTAGATCCCTAATTTAAATCAGGAAGTAAATAATAATGTCCCAAGAATTGCTAGAACAGGTCGTCGCTAATACAACACCACCAAGAGCCACGATGATATCAGTGAGCTCAACCAATCCTGAGTTCAACGTTAGCTCTCCAACGGCAATTCCAGCCAAAGACATGCCATTAGCACAATTGCGAGTATATTACAGCTGGCCAAATCTTAGATCAAAGTCGTTCGGTGGGTTGCAAGCAATTAACTCATTAGTGTTTTCGTATAAAAGTAAACCCGATGGAACCCCGATTGGCAAGTTGTTGATATGCCTACGGGCAGTTATCAAATGGAAAAGATCAATAGTGAATTCCAACGCAGGATTAAATCTATCACAGGGAAAGAATCCAAAATCGCTATCATGGTTCATGAGCCAACATTATCAGCGTTAGCGCTGCACCACAGATCATTCTTACAAATATATATTTGAGACATTATTGTGAAGTTACCTGTAGAAGGTCACTAGCAGACGATTTTACCTGGATAACTGGCATACCATCACCAAAACAGGGCATACTGAAGCAAAGTCAACTTATGAATCACAATGTTACAGTTTGTATTGTATCGTTGTATCAGTGAATTTATTTTAACTTTCAAACACCATACAAATCGGCCAGACGTCATTCGGGAACTATCTATACATGGAAATATAAAAATAGCTTACCTGGATTACATGCAAGGGGATGTAGCTTCCATCTTACAGTGTGAGTCACAACAAAAAAAAAATAATCCGTGGCCGTGCTTAATCACTCTACTGGAGACAGAGTTATCTCCCTTCAGGTATTATACAATTAAACGAGCCATAGTAGATTCAGGAGTGGCGGCGTCTGCCCCTGACACAGTCAAGAGATACAGAAATATTTTTGTTTGCATTTCTATGAAAAATGCCGATTTGGTTATATTATTTGCGACATGGTATATTGAACGCGTGCAAATATCAAAATATTTGCCAGCTGCATATGTCCATGGAAATTCTTATATTTTTCGCCCGACTCCATAATTGACAGATTTAACTGCTCTTGCGCGCATATCTTGTTTCTCGGTATTTCCAAATTTCCAATTCTAACTCTGTGTAATAGCTCGTAAATTACCCAAAGAATTATCAAGTTTTCTGCCGTTGATGTAATCAATCATAAGTCCATCTTTGATCAGTTCGTGGAAACATTCATATGCAAATTTGAGACAGATATATATTTTCCCCCAGCATTGAACACGAAATAACCGGTATTAGTAACAACACCGACTGGATTTTTTAGTCGACAGTTCCTGTTGATACCAGCACGAGACACCTCATAATTCTTGATGATAGGATGTGTTACAAATTCATTTTGCTCCATTTATATAGTAAATATTATTTGTCTAAATTATTATTTTATTGCTATAAAAATCATGTTAGCGTGAAAATCTAGTGCGATAGTCTGCAGCTTTTTTTTACACCAACAACGATGTTGCCAGAGTTAGTTTTTATCTTAATACCGTTCGTTTTAATGCCCTGTATTTTTTACCGCCGCATTCTAAACTCAACTGAATTTCACCCCTGACTCCGCCATTATATTTCAAACACGGCTTTTGTCCTAGGCTTTCTCGTCTCACGCTATGCATGTGATATCCACATAATTCAGTTACACAAGCCCGACTGCAGTGAGTTGCAGAACAAATCATCAACCACTTATAATTATTTGCTTGAATCTTTATATAATATAAATTAGACTTTAATTAAATATATCCAGGTATCATGTCCTCTGTTGCATTTTGCCCCTCTTGCATAACAGTGATACTGACTGGCTCACTCTAAAAAGTAATCGCTGAATTTGAACTATTGTAACAGTCCGTATCTGATGATGAAAATAAAGAAGAGTTCTGATCTGTGGATGGCAAAATCGATAAAATTAATTGCAATGGAAAATGCAGATGGCATCAAAAATATTGAACTTCTTTTTTATGTTAAGCTGTGAAAGTGATGATAGCGAGATAATATCGATGCCTATCTAATATATATATATATATATATATATATATATATAT